>OY720457.1:58246310-58499766 GCA_963082715.1 Harpalus rubripes | reverse complement strand
TGACAATTCCTATACTGTAAAATTGCGCAGATGATTAGTATGTTTCCCACGTTGTAATGTGATGAGGCGTAAAGTAGTAGACATTCCCACGAAGGTAGTATAAAGTTGTAGAAAGGTGTAGTGTACATATTCCAACGGTGGATGACAATTCCTATACTGTAAAATTGCGCAGATGATTAGTATGTTTCCACGTTGTAATGTGATGAGGCGTAAAGTAGTAGACATTCCCACGAAGGTAGTATAAAGTTGTAGAAAGGTGTAGTGTACATATTCCAACGGTGGATGACAATTCCTATACTGTAAAATTGCGCAGATGATTAGTATGTTTCCCACGTTGTAATGTGATGAGGCGTAAAGTAGTAGACATTCCCACGAAGGTAGTATAAAGTTGTAGAAAGGTGTAGTGTACATATTCCAACGGTGGATGACAATTCCTATACTGTAAAATTGCGCAGATGATTAGTATGTTTCCCACGTTGTAATGTGATGAGGCGTAAAGTAGTAGACATTCCCACGAAGGTAGTATAAAGTTGTAGAAAGGTGTAGTGTACATATTCCAACGGTGGATGACAATTCCTATACTGTAAAATTGCGCAGATGATTAGTATGTTTCCCACGTTGTAATGTGATGAGGCGTAAAGTAGTAGACATTCCCACGAAGGTAGTATAAAGTTGTAGAAAGGTGTAGTGTACATATTCCAACGGTGGATGACAATTCCTATACTGTAAAATTGCGCAGATGATTAGTATGTTTCCCACGTTGTAATGTGATGAGGCGTAAAGTAGTAGACATTCCCACGAAGGTAGTATAAAGTTGTAGAAAGGTGTAGTGTACATATTCCAACGGTGGATGACAATTCCTATACTGTAAAATTGCGCAGATGATTAGTATGTTTCCCACGTTGTAATGTGATGAGGCGTAAAGTAGTAGACATTCCCACGAAGGTAGTATAAAGTTGTAGAAAGGTGTAGTGTACATATTCCAACGGTGGATGACAATTCCTATACTGTAAAATTGCGCAGATGATTAGTATGTTTCCCACGTTGTAATGTGATGAGGCGTAAAGTAGTAGACATTCCCACGAAGGTAGTATAAAGTTGTAGAAAGGTGTAGTGTACATATTCCAACGGTGGATGACAATTCCTATACTGTAAAATTGCGCAGATGATTAGTATGTTTCCCACGTTGTAATGTGATGAGGCGTAAAGTAGTAGACATTCCCACGAAGGTAGTATAAAGTTGTAGAAAGGTGTAGTGTACATATTCCAACGGTGGATGACAATTCCTATACTGTAAAATTGCGCAGATGATTAGTATGTTTCCCACGTTGTAATGTGATGAGGCGTAAAGTAGTAGACATTCCCACGAAGGTAGTATAAAGTTGTAGAAAGGTGTAGTGTACATATTCCAACGGTGGATGACAATTCCTATACTGTAAAATTGCGCAGATGATTAGTATGTTTCCCACGTTGTAATGTGATGAGGCGTAAAGTAGTAGACATTCCCACGAAGGTAGTATAAAGTTGTAGAAAGGTGTAGTGTACATATTCCAACGGTGGATGACAATTCCTATACTGTAAAATTGCGCAGATGATTAGTATGTTTCCCACGTTGTAATGTGATGAGGCGTAAAGTAGTAGACATTCCCACGAAGGTAGTATAAAAGTTGTAGAAAGGTGTAGTGTACATATTCCAACGGTGGGTGACAATTCCTATACTGTAAAATTGCGCAGATGATTAGTATGTTTCCCACGTTGTAATGTGATGAGGCGTAAAGTAGTAGACATTCCCACGAAGGTAGTATAAAATTGTAGAAAGGTGTAGTGTACATATTCCAACGGTGGGTGACGATTCCTATACTGTAAAATTGCGCAGATGATTAGTATGTTTCCCACGTTGTAATGTGATGAGGCGTAAAGTAGTAGACACTCCCACGAAGGTAGTATAAAATTGTAGAAAGGTGTAGTGTACATATTCCAACGGTGGGTGACAATTCCTATACTGTAAAATTGCGCAGATGATTAGTATGTTTCCCACGTTGTAATGTGATGAGGCGTAAAGTAGTAGACATTCCCACGAAGGTAGTATAAAGTTGTAGAAAGGTGTAGTGTACATATTCCAACGGTGGATGACAATTCCTATACTGTAAAATTGCGCAGATGATTAGTATGTTTCCCACGTTGTAATGTGATGAGGCGTAAAGTAGTAGACATTCCCACGAAGGTAGTATAAAGTTGTAGAAAGGTGTAGTGTACATATTCCAACGGTGGATGACAATTCCTATACTGTAAAATTGCGCAGATGATTAGTATGTTTCCCACGTTGTAATGTGATGAGGCGTAAAGTAGTAGACATTCCCACGAAGGTAGTATAAAGTTGTAGAAAGGTGTAGTGTACATATTCCAACGGTGGATGACAATTCCTATACTGTAAAATTGCGCAGATGATTAGTATGTTTCCCACGTTGTAATGTGATGAGGCGTAAAGTAGTAGACATTCCCACGAAGGTAGTATAAAGTTGTAGAAAGGTGTAGTGTACATATTCCAACGGTGGATGACAATTCCTATACTGTAAAATTGCGCAGATGATTAGTATGTTTCCCACGTTGTAATGTGATGAGGCGTAAAGTAGTAGACATTCCCACGAAGGTAGTATAAAGTTGTAGAAAGGTGTAGTGTACATATTCCAACGGTGGATGACAATTCCTATACTGTAAAATTGCGCAGATGATTAGTATGTTTCCCACGTTGTAATGTGATGAGGCGTAAAGTAGTAGACATTCCCACGAAGGTAGTATAAAGTTGTAGAAAGGTGTAGTGTACATATTCCAACGGTGGATGACAATTCCTATACTGTAAAATTGCGCAGATGATTAGTATGTTTCCCACGTTGTAATGTGATGAGGCGTAAAGTAGTAGACATTCCCACGAAGGTAGTATAAAGTTGTAGAAAGGTGTAGTGTACATATTCCAACGGTGGATGACAATTCCTATACTGTAAAATTGCGCAGATGATTAGTATGTTTCCCACGTTGTAATGTGATGAGGCGTAAAGTAGTAGACATTCCCACGAAGGTAGTATAAAGTTGTAGAAAGGTGTAGTGTACATATTCCAACGGTGGGTGACAATTCCTATACTGTAAAATTGCGCAGATGATTAGTATGTTTCCCACGTTGTAATGTGATGAGGCGTAAAGTAGTAGACATTCCCACGAAGGTAGTATAAAATTGTAGAAAGGTGTAGTGTACATATTCCAACGGTGGGTGACGATTCCTATACTGTAAAATTGCGCAGATGATTAGTATGTTTCCCACGTTGTAATGTGATGAGGCGTAAAGTAGTAGACACTCCCACGAAGGTAGTATAAAATTGTAGAAAGGTGTAGTGTACATATTCCAACGGTGGGTGACAATTCCTATACTGTAAAATTGCGCAGATGATTAGTATGTTTCCCACGTTGTAATGTGATGAGGCGTAAAGTAGTAGACATTCCCACGAAGGTAGTATAAAGTTGTAGAAAGGTGTAGTGTACATATTCCAACGGTGGGTGACAATTCCTATACTGTAAAATTGCGCAGATGATTAGTATGTTTCCCACGTTGTAATGTGATGAGGCGTAAAGTAGTAGACATTCCCACGAAGGTAGTATAAAGTTGTAGAAAGGTGTAGTGTACATATTCCAACGGTGGGTGACAATTCCTATACTGTAAAATTGCGCAGATGATTAGTATGTTTCCCACGTTGTAATGTGATGAGGCGTAAAGTAGTAGACATTCCCACGAAGGTAGTATAAAGTTGTAGAAAGGTGTAGTGTACATATTCCAACGGTGGGTGACAATTCCTATACTGTAAAATTGCGCAGATGATTAGTATGTTTCCCACGTTGTAATGTGATGAGGCGTAAAGTAGTAGACATTCCCACGAAGGTAGTATAAAGTTGTAGAAAGGTGTAGTGTACATATTCCAACGGTGGATGACAATTCCTATACTGTAAAATTGCGCAGATGATTAGTATGTTTCCCACGTTGTAATGTGATGAGGCGTAAAGTAGTAGACATTCCCACGAAGGTAGTATAAAGTTGTAGAAAGGTGTAGTGTACATATTCCAACGGTGGATGACAATTCCTATACTGTAAAATTGCGCAGATGATTAGTATGTTTCCCACGTTGTAATGTGATGAGGCGTAAAGTAGTAGACATTCCCACGAAGGTAGTATAAAGTTGTAGAAAGGTGTAGTGTACATATTCCAACGGTGGATGACAATTCCTATACTGTAAAATTGCGCAGATGATTAGTATGTTTCCCACGTTGTAATGTGATGAGGCGTAAAGTAGTAGACATTCCCACGAAGGTAGTATAAAGTTGTAGAAAGGTGTAGTGTACATATTCCAACGGTGGGTGACAATTCCTATACTGTAAAATTGCGCAGATGATTAGTATGTTTCCCACGTTGTAATGTGATGAGGCGTAAAGTAGTAGACATTCCCACGAAGGTAGTATAAAGTTGTAGAAAGGTGTAGTGTACATATTCCAACGGTGGGTGACAATTCCTATACTGTAAAATTGCGCAGATGATTAGTATGTTTCCCACGTTGTAATGTGATGAGGCGTAAAGTAGTAGACATTCCCACGAAGGTAGTATAAAGTTGTAGAAAGGTGTAGTGTACATATTCCAACGGTGGGTGACAATTCCTATACTGTAAAATGGCGCAGATGATTAGTATGTTTCCCACGTTGTAATGTGATGAGGCGTAAAGTAGTAGACATTCCCACGAAGGTAGTATAAAATTGTAGAAAGGTGTAGTGTACATATTCCAACGGTGGGTGACAATTCCTATACTGTAAAATTGCGCAGATGATTAGTATGTTTCCCACGTTGTAATGTGATGAGGCGTAAAGTAGTAGACATTCCCACGAAGGTAGTATAAAATTGTAGAAAGGTGTAGTGTACATATTCCAACGGTGGGTGACAATTCCTATACTGTAAAATTGCGCAGATGATTAGTATGTTTCCCACGTTGTAATGTGATGAGGCGTAAAGTAGTAGACATTCCCACGAAGGTAGTATAAAGTTGTAGAAAGGTGTAGTGTACATATTCCAACGGTGGGTGACAATTCCTATACTGTAAAATTGCGCAGATGATTAGTATGTTTCCCACGTTGTAATGTGATGAGGCGTAAAGTAGTAGACATTCCCACGAAGGTAGTATAAAGTTGTAGAAAGGTGTAGTGTACATATTCCAACGGTGGGTGACAATTCCTATACTGTAAAATTGCGCAGATGATTAGTATGTTTCCCACGTTGTAATGTGATGAGGCGTAAAGTAGTAGACATTCCCACGAAGGTAGTATAAAGTTGTAGAAAGGTGTAGTGTACATATTCCAACGGTGGATGACAATTCCTATACTGTAAAATTGCGCAGATGATTAGTATGTTTCCCACGTTGTAATGTGATGAGGCGTAAAGTAGTAGACATTCCCACGAAGGTAGTATAAAGTTGTAGAAAGGTGTAGTGTACATATTCCAACGGTGGATGACAATTCCTATACTGTAAAATTGCGCAGATGATTAGTATGTTTCCCACGTTGTAATGTGATGAGGCGTAAAGTAGTAGACATTCCCACGAAGGTAGTATAAAGTTGTAGAAAGGTGTAGTGTACATATTCCAACGGTGGATGACAATTCCTATACTGTAAAATTGCGCAGATGATTAGTATGTTTCCCACGTTGTAATGTGATGAGGCGTAAAGTAGTAGACATTCCCACGAAGGTAGTATAAAGTTGTAGAAAGGTGTAGTGTACATATTCCAACGGTGGATGACAATTCCTATACTGTAAAATTGCGCAGATGATTAGTATGTTTCCCACGTTGTAATGTGATGAGGCGTAAAGTAGTAGACATTCCCACGAAGGTAGTATAAAGTTGTAGAAAGGTGTAGTGTACATATTCCAACGGTGGGTGACAATTCCTATACTGTAAAATTGCGCAGATGATTAGTATGTTTCCCACGTTGTAATGTGATGAGGCGTAAAGTAGTAGACATTCCCACGAAGGTAGTATAAAGTTGTAGAAAGGTGTAGTGTACATATTCCAACGGTGGGTGACAATTCCTATACTGTAAAATGGCGCAGATGATTAGTATGTTTCCCACGTTGTAATGTGATGAGGCGTAAAGTAGTAGACATTCCCACGAAGGTAGTATAAAATTGTAAAAAGGTGTAATGTAGTTTGATGGTGCAATACCTAAATTTTTCTATTTCTCCCAGTTTCAATTGTTTTGAAAATCATCTTAATGTTGTATCTTCGTAATATCCGGCTTATCTTCTCTGATGTTTCAGTAATATATGGAATTACTAGAATGGATTCTTTGTTATTGCTTCTTTCCTTGTTCTGGGCCCCTTTCAGACGGTCCGTGATGGTATCGTCAAATCCATTCTCCCGTAGATCCCTCCTTATGTTCCTTATTTCCATATTAAGTACCTCTTCTGACGAAGCTAACTAGATTGTTCTTCTAATTGAAATCAATAGAGCTCATCGTTTCCACAAAGTGGGAAGAGTTCTTCACAGGACTCTGTAATGCCTTAAAGAGATCGGAAAATTCGTGATAGGTATTTGGCGAGCTGATGTACTGGAGAGTTCCGTGAACTGATGATTGGCCGTAACGGTATGCTTTGTTTTTGGATTTTTGGCAGTCCAGAGAGATGTGGTGGCTTACTTGTAATGTGGATGTTAAGAGTCGTTCTTGTTCTAGATGGAATGTGTTCCTCGTATTTCTTCAGTGTCTGGCAAACCTTTCGTTCAATTTTCCTAGGAGGATTGACTTCAAGATGTTTGTTTCCACTTTCAAATATTTCTCATTTTTTGTTCGTAAATAGTCGTAATCATGACAGTCACGTTGTCTTTGTCTGCAGGTAGGATTTAAATGGTTTTGTCCTATTGGTGTAAACTGAGCGTTCTGTCCTCATCCCTGGTTGTGTTCTTCGTTTGTTTATTCTTCTTCTGCAGGAGTGCCCGTATTTTCTTCGGAATTCTTCTGCGCCGGCTTTTGATAGTTTCGCACTGTCGGCAGCACAAACTATGTCCAAAATAGGTATCTCTTTCATGGTTAGAGCGAAATTTCAACCCATACTTAAAAGTTCTTCTGGTGCTGATAGTTGTCGATTGGGCAGATAGATCATGGACTTCTTTGCACTTCTGTCCTCTAGATCTTCAGTCCGTTTGTATTTCAAAGTTTCTTGTTGTCTTCTGGATGTTGTTAAGAAATATATCAGTGTCTATTTTTAGAATATTGCATCCTGTCTTCATGCAGCAAGCTTGTCTTCTTCCATCGATGGTAATTGATCTGTTATCTGATAAGTGCTCGGCTTGCGTTGCCCAGTATTCATCTAGCTCTAGCCTCCAGGGGCCCCTAGAATGGAGGCTACAGCTAGAAAAATACTGAATAACGCCAGCCGAACACTTATCAAATCACAAATCCATTACCACCGATGGAAGAAGGACAACCATGCGTATTCAAAAAAATAGACAAAATCTGTGGTACACTTCTTAACAACATTCAGAAGACACAAGGAACTTCGAAAATACAAATGGACCAGAGATCTCGACAGAAGTGCAAAGAAATCCATCATCAACCTGCCCAACCGACCACTATTACTACCAGAAGAACTTTTAGGAAAGGGTTTAAATTACGCTCTAACCCCGAAAGAGATACCTATTCTGGATATAATTTATGCTGCCGATTGTGCGAAACTACCAAAAGCCGACGCAAAAGATTTCCGATGGAAAATACGGACAGTCCTGCAGAAGATGAACAAGCAAATGAAGAACACAACAAGAAAAGAGGAAAGAGCACTCAGTTTACACAAAAAAAGAACACCATCAAAATCTTACCCGCTGTCAAAGGCAACGCGAATGTCATTATTGATACGACAATCTACAATCAAAAAATTAGAGAAATACTGAAAACTGGAAATTGCAAACATCTTACAGTCAATCCTACTACAAAAATTGAAAGAAAAGTTTACCAGACACTGAAGAAATACGAAGAACAAATTCCATGCAGAACAAGAACCACTATAACACCACACTACAGTAAAACCACCGCATCTCTGTGGGCTGCCAAAAATCCATAAACAAATCATGCTGTTACGGCCAACCATCAGTTCACAGAACTCTCCAGTACATCAGCTTGGCAAACACCCACCGATTTTACGACCTCTTTAGGACACCCAAATTCTGTAAAGAACTCTTCACATTTTGAGGAAATGATGAACTCCATTGATCTTCAACCAGAAGACAAAATCGTCAGATTCGACACCGTAAGTCTATTCATCCATGTTCCATTGGGAGAGTCCCTGTAGAAAGGCGCAAAGTAGTCCCACGTAGAATGTTATAAAAAGGCATAATATAGTTTTCCACGTCGAATGTTGATATAGTTGTTTCCCTTCCGTATGAATTGTATGATGTATATTTCTTACATAAGTCCAATTATAATCCTTTACCTATAATATGAAAAAGTAACTTCAACCTGTTGCAGTTTAAAGATGATCCTATAGTTCTCCAGTCCAGATGCTGATGATATAATTGTTTCCCTTCCATATCAGTTGTATAAGATGTATGATGTGTATTTCTTACATAAGTCCAATTATCATCCTTTACCTATATGAAAAAGTAACTTCAACCTGTTGCAGTTTATAGATGATCCTATAGTTCTCCAGTCCAGATGCTGATATAATTGTTTCCCTTCCATATCAGTTGTATAAGATTTATGATGTGTATTTCTTACATAAGTCCAATAATCATCCTTTACCTATAATATGAAAAAGTAACTTCAACCTGTTGCAGTTTAAAGATGATCCTATAGTTCTCCAGTCCAGATGCTGATGATATAATTGTTTCCCTTCCATATCAGTTGTATAAGATGTATGATGTGTATTTCTTACATAAGTCCAATTATCATCCTTTACCTATAATATGAAAAAGTAACTTCAACCTGTTGCAGTTTAAAGATGATCCTATAGTTCTCCAGTCCAGATGCTGATGATATAATTGTTTCCCTTCCATGTCAGTTGTATAAGATGTATGATGTGTATTTCTTACATAAGTCCAATTATCATCCTTTACCTATAATATAAAAAAGTAACTTCAACCTGTTGCAGTTTAAAGATGATCCTATCGTTCTCCAGTCCAGATGCTGATGATATAATTGTTTCCCTTCCATATCAGTTGTATAAGATGTATGATGTGTATTTCTTACATAAGTCCAATTATCATCCTTTACCTATAATATGAAAAAGTAACTTCAACCTGTTGCAGTTTATAGATGATCCTATAGTTCTCCAGTCCAGATGCTGATATAATTGTTTCCCTTCCATATCAGTTGTATAAGATGTATGATATATATTTCTTACATAAGTCCAATTATCATCCTTTACCTATAATATGAAAAAGTAACTTCAACCTGTTGCAGTTTAAAGATGATCCTATAGTTCTCCAGTCCAGATGCTGATGATATAATTGTTTCCCTTCCATGTCAGTTGTATAAGATGTATGATGTGTATTTCTTACATAAGTCCAATTATCATCCTTTACCTAATATGAAAAAGTAACTTCAACCTGTTGCAGTTTAAAGATGATCCTATAGTTCTCCAGTCCAGATGCTGATGATATAATTGTTTCCCTTCCATGTCAGTTGTATAAGATGTATGATGTGTATTTCTTACATAAGTCCAATTATCATCCTTTACCTATAATATGAAAAAGTAACTTCAACCTGTTGCAGTTTAAAGATGATCCTATAGTTCTCCAGTCCAGATGCTGATGATATAATTGTTTCCCTTCCATGTCAGTTGTATAAGATGTATGATGTGTATTTCTTACATAAGTCCATTTATCATCCTTTACCTATAATATGAAAAAGTAACTTCAACCTGTTGCAGTTTAAAGATGATCCTATAGTTCTCCAGTCCAGATGCTGATGATATAATTGTTTCCCTTCCATGTCAGTTGTATAAGATGTATGATGTGTATTTCTTACATAAGTCCAATTATCATCCTTTACCTATAATATGAAAAAGTAACTTCAACCTGTTGCAGTTTAAAGATGATCCTATAGTTCTCCAGTCCAGATGCTGATGATATAATTGTTTCCCTTCCATGTCAGTTGTATAAGATGTATGATGTGTATTTCTTACATAAGTCCAATTATCATCCTTTACCTATAATATAAAAAAGTAACTTCAACCTGTTGCAGTTTAAAGATGATCCTATCGTTCTCCAGTCCAGATGCTGATGATATAATTGTTTCCCTTCCATATCAGTTGTATAAGATGTATGATGTGTATTTCTTACATAAGTCCAATTATCATCCTTTACCTATAATATGAAAAAGTAACTTCAACCTGTTGCAGTTTAAAGATGATCCTATAGTTCTCCAGTCCAGATGCTGATGATATAATTGTTTCCCTTCCATGTCAGTTGTATAAGATGTATGATGTGTATTTCTTACATAAGTCCAATTATCATCCTTTACCTATAATATAAAAAAGTAACTTCAACCTGTTGCAGTTTAAAGATGATCCTATCGTTCTCCAGTCCAGATGCTGATGATATAATTGTTTCCCTTCCATATCAGTTGTATAAGATGTATGATGTGTATTTCTTACATAAGTCCAATTATCATCCTTTACCTATAATATGAAAAAGTAACTTCAACCTGTTGCAGTTTATAGATGATCCTATAGTTCTCCAGTCCAGATGCTGATATAATTGTTTCCCTTCCATATCAGTTGTATAAGATGTATGATATATATTTCTTACATAAGTCCAATTATCATCCTTTACCTATAATATGAAAAAGTAACTTCAACCTGTTGCAGTTTAAAGATGATCCTATAGTTCTCCAGTCCAGATGCTGATGATATAATTGTTTCCCTTCCATGTCAGTTGTATAAGATGTATGATGTGTATTTCTTACATAAGTCCATTTATCATCCTTTACCTATAATATGAAAAAGTAACTTCAACCTGTTGCAGTTTAAAGATGATCCTATAGTTCTCCAGTCCAGATGCTGATGATATAATTGTTTCCCTTCCATGTCAGTTGTATAAGATGTATGATGTGTATTTCTTACATAAGTCCAATTATCATCCTTTACCTATAATATGAAAAAGTAACTTCAACCTGTTGCAGTTTAAAGATGATCCTATAGTTCTCCAGTCCAGATGCTGATGATATAATTGTTTCCCTTCCATGTCAGTTGTATAAGATGTATGATGTGTATTTCTTACATAAGTCCAATTATCATCCTTTACCTAATATGAAAAAGTAACTTCAACCTGTTGCAGTTTAAAGATGATCCTATAGTTCTCCAGTCCAGATGCTGATGATATAATTGTTTCCCTTCCATGTCAGTTGTATAAGATGTATGATGTGTATTTCTTACATAAGTCCATTTATCATCCTTTACCTATAATATGAAAAAGTAACTTCAACCTGTTGCAGTTTAAAGATGATCCTATAGTTCTCCAGTCCAGATGCTGATGATATAATTGTTTCCCTTCCATGTCAGTTGTATAAGATGTATGATGTGTATTTCTTACATAAGTCCAATTATCATCCTTTACCTATAATATGAAAAAGTAACTTCAACCTGTTGCAGTTTAAAGATGATCCTATAGTTCTCCAGTCCAGATGCTGATGATATAATTGTTTCCCTTCCATGTCAGTTGTATAA
The DNA here is from genome assembly GCA_963082715.1 of Harpalus rubripes. NCBI lineage: Eukaryota > Metazoa > Arthropoda > Insecta > Coleoptera > Carabidae > Harpalus > Harpalus rubripes. Next base: position 58,488,026 of record OY720457.1, on the reverse strand, counting down.
GATGTATGATGTGTATTTCTTACATAAGTCCAATTATCATCCTTTACCTAATATGAAAAAGTAACTTCAACCTGTTGCAGTTTAAAGATGATCCTATAGTTCTCCAGTCCAGATGCTGATGATATAATTGTTTCCCTTCCATGTCAGTTGTATAAGATGTATGATGTGTATTTCTTACATAAGTCCAATTATCATCCTTTACCTATAATATAAAAAAGTAACTTCAACCTGTTGCAGTTTAAAGATGATCCTATCGTTCTCCAGTCCAGATGCTGATGATATAATTGTTTCCCTTCCATATCAGTTGTATAAGATGTATGATGTGTATTTCTTACATAAGTCCATTTATCATCCTTTACCTATAATATGAAAAAGTAACTTCAACCTGTTGCAGTTTAAAGATGATCCTATAGTTCTCCAGTCCAGATGCTGATGATATAATTGTTTCCCTTCCATATCAGTTGTATAAGATGTATGATATATATTTCTTACATAAGTCCAATTATCATCCTTTACCTATAATATGAAAAAGTAACTTCAACCTGTTGCAGTTTAAAGATGATCCTATAGTTCTCCAGTCCAGATGCTGATGATATAATTGTTTCCCTTCCATGTCAGTTGTATAAGATGTATGATGTGTATTTCTTACATAAGTCCAATTATCATCCTTTACCTATAATATAAAAAAGTAACTTCAACCTGTTGCAGTTTAAAGATGATCCTATCGTTCTCCAGTCCAGATGCTGATGATATAATTGTTTCCCTTCCATATCAGTTGTATAAGATGTATGATGTGTATTTCTTACATAAGTCCATTTATCATCCTTTACCTATAATATGAAAAAGTAACTTCAACCTGTTGCAGTTTAAAGATGATCCTATAGTTCTCCAGTCCAGATGCTGATGATATAATTGTTTCCCTTCCATGTCAGTTGTATAAGATGTATGATGTGTATTTCTTACATAAGTCCAATTATCATCCTTTACCTATAATATAAAAAAGTAACTTCAACCTGTTGCAGTTTAAAGATGATCCTATCGTTCTCCAGTCCAGATGCTGATGATATAATTGTTTCCCTTCCATATCAGTTGTATAAGATGTATGATGTGTATTTCTTACATAAGTCCATTTATCATCCTTTACCTATAATATGAAAAAGTAACTTCAACCTGTTGCAGTTTAAAGATGATCCTATAGTTCTCCAGTCCAGATGCTGATGATATAATTGTTTCCCTTCCATGTCAGTTGTATAAGATGTATGATGTGTATTTCTTACATAAGTCCAATTATCATCCTTTACCTAATATGAAAAAGTAACTTCAACCTGTTGCAGTTTAAAGATGATCCTATAGTTCTCCAGTCCAGATGCTGATGATATAATTGTTTCCCTTCCATATCAGTTGTATAAGATGTATGATATATATTTCTTACATAAGTCCAATTATCATCCTTTACCTATAATATGAAAAAGTAACTTCAACCTGTTGCAGTTTAAAGATGATCCTATAGTTCTCCAGTCCAGATGCTGATGATATAATTGTTTCCCTTCCATGTCAGTTGTATAAGATGTATGATGTGTATTTCTTACATAAGTCCAATTATCATCCTTTACCTATAATATAAAAAAGTAACTTCAACCTGTTGCAGTTTAAAGATGATCCTATCGTTCTCCAGTCCAGATGCTGATGATATAATTGTTTCCCTTCCATATCAGTTGTATAAGATGTATGATGTGTATTTCTTACATAAGTCCAATTATCATCCTTTACCTATAATATGAAAAAGTAACTTCAACCTGTTGCAGTTTAAAGATGATCCTATAGTTCTCCAGTCCAGATGCTGATGATATAATTGTTTCCCTTCCATATCAGTTGTATAAGATGTATGATGTGTATTTCTTACATAAGTCCATTTATCATCCTTTACCTATAATATGAAAAAGTAACTTCAACCTGTTGCAGTTTAAAGATGATCCTATAGTTCTCCAGTCCAGATGCTGATGATATAATTGTTTCCCTTCCATATCAGTTGTATAATATGTATGATGTGTATTTCTTACATAAGTCCATTTATCATCCTTTACCTATAATATAAAAAAGTAACTTCAACCTGTTGCAGTTTAAAGATGATCCTATCGTTCTCCAGTCCAGATGCTGATGATATAATTGTTTCCCTTCCATATCAGTTGTATAAGATGTATGATGTGTATTTCTTACATAAGTCCAATTATCATCCTTTACCTAATATGAAAAAGTAACTTCAACCTGTTGCAGTTTAAAGATGATCCTATAGTTCTCCAGTCCAGATGCTGATGCTATAATTGTTTCCCTTCCATATCAGTTGTATAAGATGTATGATGTGTATTTCTTACATAAGTCCATTTATCATCCTTTACCTATAATATGAAAAAGTAACTTCAACCTGTTGCAGTTTAAAGATGATCCTATAGTTCTCCAGTCCAGATGCTGATGATATAATTGTTTCCCTTCCATATCAGTTGTATAAGATGTATGATGTGTATTTCTTACATAAGTCCATTTATCATCCTTTACCTATAATATGAAAAAGTAACTTCAACCTGTTGCAGTTTAAAGATGATCCTATAGTTCTCCAGTCCAGATGCTGATGATATAATTGTTTCCCTTCCATATCAGTTGTATAAGATGTATGATGTGTATTTCTTACATAAGTCCATTTATCATCCTTTACCTATAATATGAAAAAGTAACTTCAACCTGTTGCAGTTTAAAGATGATCCTATAGTTCTCCAGTCCAGATGCTGATGATATAATTGTTTCCCTTCCATATCAGTTGTATAAGATGTATGATGTGTATTTCTTACATAAGTCCATTTATCATCCTTTACCTATAATATGAAAAAGTAACTTCAACCTGTTGCAGTTTAAAGATGATCCTATAGTTCTCCAGTCCAGATGCTGATGATATAATTGTTTCCCTTCCATATCAGTTGTATAAGATGTATGATGTGTATTTCTTACATAAGTCCATTTATCATCCTTTACCTATAATATGAAAAAGTAACTTCAACCTGTTGCAGTTTAAAGATGATCCTATAGTTCTCCAGTCCAGATGCTGATGATATAATTGTTTCCCTTCCATATCAGTTGTATAAGATGTATGATGTGTATTTCTTACATAAGTCCATTTATCATCCTTTACCTATAATATAAAAAAGTAACTTCAACCTGTTGCAGTTTAAAGATGATCCTATAGTTCTCCAGTCCAGATGCTGATGATATAATTGTTTCCCTTCCATATCAGTTGTATAAGATGTATGATGTGTATTTCTTACATAAGTCCAATTATCATCCTTTACCTATAATATAAAAAAGTAACTTCAACCTGTTGCAGTTTAAAGATGATCCTATCGTTCTCCAGTCCAGATGCTGATGATATAATTGTTTCCCTTCCATATCAGTTGTATAAGATGTATGATGTGTATTTCTTACATAAGTCCAATTATCATCCTTTACCTATAATATGAAAAAGTAACTTCAACCTGTTGCAGTTTAAAGATGATCCTATAGTTCTCCAGTCCAGATGCTGATGATATAATTGTTTCCCTTCCATATCAGTTGTATAAGATGTATGATGTGTATTTCTTACATAAGTCCATTTATCATCCTTTACCTATAATATGAAAAAGTAACTTCAACCTGTTGCAGTTTAAAGATGATCCTATAGTTCTCCAGTCCAGATGCTGATGATATAATTGTTTCCCTTCCATATCAGTTGTATAATATGTATGATGTGTATTTCTTACATAAGTCCATTTATCATCCTTTACCTATAATATAAAAAAGTAACTTCAACCTGTTGCAGTTTAAAGATGATCCTATCGTTCTCCAGTCCAGATGCTGATGATATAATTGTTTCCCTTCCATATCAGTTGTATAAGATGTATGATGTGTATTTCTTACATAAGTCCAATTATCATCCTTTACCTAATATGAAAAAGTAACTTCAACCTGTTGCAGTTTAAAGATGATCCTATAGTTCTCCAGTCCAGATGCTGATGCTATAATTGTTTCCCTTCCATATCAGTTGTATAAGATGTATGATGTGTATTTCTTACATAAGTCCATTTATCATCCTTTACCTATAATATGAAAAAGTAACTTCAACCTGTTGCAGTTTAAAGATGATCCTATCGTTCTCCAGTCCAGATGCTGATGATATAATTGTTTCCCTTCCATATCAGTTGTATAAGATGTATGATGTGTATTTCTTACATAAGTCCATTTATCATCCTTTACCTATAATATGAAAAAGTAACTTCAACCTGTTGCAGTTTAAAGATGATCCTATAGTTCTCCAGTCCAGATGCTGATGATATAATTGTTTCCCTTCCATATCAGTTGTATAATATGTATGATGTGTATTTCTTACATAAGTCCATTTATCATCCTTTACCTATAATATAAAAAAGTAACTTCAACCTGTTGCAGTTTAAAGATGATCCTATCGTTCTCCAGTCCAGATGCTGATGATATAATTGTTTCCCTTCCATATCAGTTGTATAAGATGTATGATGTGTATTTCTTACATAAGTCCAATTATCATCCTTTACCTAATATGAAAAAGTAACTTCAACCTGTTGCAGTTTAAAGATGATCCTATAGTTCTCCAGTCCAGATGCTGATGCTATAATTGTTTCCCTTCCATATCAGTTGTATAAGATGTATGATGTGTATTTCTTACATAAGTCCATTTATCATCCTTTACCTATAATATGAAAAAGTAACTTCAACCTGTTGCAGTTTAAAGATGATCCTATAGTTCTCCAGTCCAGATGCTGATGATATAATTGTTTCCCTTCCATATCAGTTGTATAAGATGTATGATGTGTATTTCTTACATAAGTCCATTTATCATCCTTTACCTATAATATGAAAAAGTAACTTCAACCTGTTGCAGTTTAAAGATGATCCTATAGTTCTCCAGTCCAGATGCTGATGATATAATTGTTTCCCTTCCATATCAGTTGTATAAGATGTATGATGTGTATTTCTTACATAAGTCCATTTATCATCCTTTACCTATAATATGAAAAAGTAACTTCAACCTGTTGCAGTTTAAAGATGATCCTATAGTTCTCCAGTCCAGATGCTGATGATATAATTGTTTCCCTTCCATATCAGTTGTATAATATGTATGATGTGTATTTCTTACATAAGTCCAATTATCATCCTTTACCTAATATGAAAAAGTAACTTCAACCTGTTGCAGTTTAAAGATGATCCTATAGTTCTCAAGTCCAGATGCTGATGATATAATTGTTTCCCTTCCATATCAGTTGTATAAGATGTATGATGTATATTTCTTACATAAGTCCAATTATAATCCTTTTCCTATAATATGAAAAAAGAACTGCAACTTGTTAACCGTTTCATTACATTTTTCTTTTTCTCTTTTTTCCATTTGATTGAATTTCCTGCTTCATTCTGGCTGCAACCATAAAATGGTCAGTGTACTGCACTTCTTCTACTTTTATCATCTTTAATAAATTTTATAACTCTCTTCTTTATTGACATTTGAGAACGATTGTTGTCTGCAGTACTTTCTCCGCTGAATCCAAACGTACAATGTGAATGTGGTGGTAAATAAGGAATGAATCCTGATGAGCAGTCAACGTTGTCTAAATTATCATACAACTTAATGTATGATAACTCTCTTCTTTATTGACATTTGAGAATGATTGTTGTCTCCAATTCAATCAAGTCGAAGGGTCCTCTTGGATACTGACTCCTCACTACACATTGTAATTATAAAAATATATCACTTTCCGAAATTTAAATCGCGATTTATTTTATATTTCGAAATTTAATATCCTCGATCTCCTACATGAATTCTCACATTCGTAAAATATAAGAGAATTTGTCAAATTTTGAACCGCCTATCATTTAACTTATAATCTAACCGATTTTTCATGAATTTTAAATGAAAAATCCAACGCTATTATTTAAATGAAACATTAATAATAAATTAAATCTGTCTCAAAATTAAAAAGCAAATAACAGGGCTGCCAGCATAAAGTATGACCAAAATAGTTAAAAAAAGTAACCATTTTATTTAAAAAGTTACTAAAAAGTGACCAAATCTTAAAGTGTCCAAAAGGGAGTCCATATTTAATGATAATTTTTATTTCAAATAATGAAATTTATTTTAAATTAAAATCATAGTTTTAGACCAAATACCAAAAACCAGGCCCCAATTAACTGTCAAATTCTTTCGTTAATTCAAACAGAGTATACTTAAATCCGTACCACGTCTTTAAATTAAGTTTACTTGGTCTTGCTCAGTGAAGTAGTAAATTAAAAGAAGTTGAAAATAAAAAATTCGGTATTGTATTATCTAAAGTATAAATCACCACATAAAGTTAGAAAAAAATATATAAATATGATTAAATTTTATCAAAAGTGAGTGAAAGAAACTTGAGTAAATAATAGTGATAAATAGTGACCAAATTCCAAAAAGTTTTAGTTTTAATAAAAGTAATTCACTGGCAGCCCTGTAAGAAACTAATCACATTTATAAATACTAGTTTTAAACAAATTACTGCAAATAAACTATAATTACTTTAAAATTATAAACCAAAAGTCTTCAGTTTCAAATTTGAATAAATTTAAAATTTACTTTCCCTAACTATTTTCCTAAATTTACTTTCCCTAACTATTTTCCTAAATTTACTTTCCCTTAAACTGTAAATTAAATTTTTTAGCAAATATCAAAATTATTATTGTACTACCATTTTCATATAAATTACTTCCTACATTTTAAACAATTTTTGAAAAAAATATATTAACGTTTCATTTATAATTCTCATTGTACTCAAACTTCATCCAGTTAAGAAGACAGCGTAAGCGTACAAATTTATAGTAATGTAAATTTACTATTTTTAATAATAATACGACATAATAATATATGTAAATAGTACTATAATGAAAATTATTAGATTAAAAGTTGAAAGAATTTTATCACTTTAAAAAAAAAAATTTGTTCGTACGCCTATGTACAAATAAAATATGAGATATGCATCTGCCAGTTTCGTGGTAACCTTAGATTTTGTATGAATGGAGTCCGGTACTAAAAAAAAGTTGCATATATTTTGTTATATTGTGAAAATATAACTAATTTTAAATGATTTTGTACCAAAATATTTTTAAAATATAAAACTTTTCATTCAAAATTTTAATAAAAACAATTACCACTATAAAGAAATGACGTCACAACTGTATTTTTGTATCAGTGTACAAAACAAAGAGATATAATTTTATATTATTCATAACTAGTGAAAATAAAATTTATATGTAAACTATTATTCACGAAAGATGACTATTCAAGGTCATTTGTGAGCCGTCTGATTCAATATTACTCGCATTTCGTATGCATAGGCGTGCAACATGAAATATTTATGGACACATTTTAACTGAAAAAATAAGAGTAATTTATGTTTCTTTTTAAATAATGCCTTTCTGAAAGATTTATGTTCTTCACTTATGTTTTTGCAAAATACAAAAACAGATTTAACTTATAAATCAAGGAATTATATATTATTTATAGTGTGTTAGAAAGTAATGCCACTATTTACGTATATCTGTTACACCACATAAATTAAATAGAAATATGTCAAATAATCATTCTATTTCTAATACAAAATGTTGCTAAGCTACTGTTAAAAAGTGATGTGTATTCTTTCGTCGAACAAATGACCTTGAATAGTCATCTTTCGTGAATAATAGTTGTTCTCTTTTACATGAAAATGTATGAAACATTTCTAATTTTTATTAAAATAAAACATTTATTTAAAATATTTATAACAACAATAGGTACAAAAAAATAAAAATAAAAAATGAGTACCGGACCCCATTATATTTGTCATTTGGTGATAAATTCCTTCTTTGTATTAGCCTCTAGAAATAGAAACGAACATTACAGTAACGATATAGTCATATTTAAATTAAGATAAAAGTTTTTGAAAATAATCTAATTCATAAAACTGCATGAAATATTAATATTTATTTAGTAATAATGAAACTGATTTATTAAATTAATGTTTTTTTTTTTTTTTTGTTCTATTTATCTCTATTCATAATTAAATATCACTAGATTCAAATTTACCGACGAATTTGGTAACTAAAATTTACGTTTTCTACAGCGTAAATAAGACTTCTGATTAGAATCTTCTTAACTGGAATACAGTTTAGTTTTAAACACGTTACTGGAAATAAACTATAATTTCTTTAAAATTACTCATTTTGAACTTAAATTCTCCAGTTTCAAATTTTAATAAATTTAAAAATTATTTTCCCTAACGATTTTCCTCGTTACGTAATTAGCTAGAGCCCTACCTATATACATAATGCTCAAAACTGAGTACACTAAATGTTTCTTTAAAAATCCCGTTTAATACATTTAACTCTCACTTCATTCCAGTTAAGAACACAGCTTGGACTAATATAAGGTATCTGAAATTTAGGCTCCGATTGGTCGAAATCGCGGACAAGTTTACACAGATTTATTTTTGCTAGTCTATTTGTTCATCTCTTTCTATAGAATTGCAAATATGTAAATAGTACTATAATGAAAACAATCAGATACAGCAAATATTGATATTAAGCAACATTTTAAAGTAAAGTTCAAAGAATTTTATCACCTTAAAGTAAATTTTTGTTCGTACACCTATACACCGATTTTTCTCACTTGACCTTCACGTCATTGATTTCTGAACCGCAAAATAACAATTGTATGTTTATCTCCGTCTTACTCATAGTTTCCTACATTCTACCTTCGATACATATGTCTAATAGCTTCAACTTTGTCTTACTAACGCAATTAAGAAAGACAGTTATAAGAAATTTTAATAAGACATTCGACAGCAGTGGTACTTAATATTTTTGCATATTCGTTCGCAACTCATATTTGGACGAAATTAGTGAAGTTACCGTTATAACTCACTCTGTAAGTTAAGTGTCTCAAATTTCGAGAAGTATGAATTTCATTATAGACAAAAAAATGTGTAGGTATGACATTTTAGATGTACATATTTGTCAATATTAATTTAATAATTTATTGGCGATGTTTACACCTTCATACAACGATTTTCGTACCTCATTTCCACGGCAGTCACTCATTTTATGCTTTCCCGTCATACATCAAAGCAGGCACTAGCACTCCATTATACACACTTAACCGAGCTTCCCTACATACGTTTACCCACTCACTCACTCTTTCAATTTCTCCATCAATTCGGCCATCCCTTGACATCATGCTACCCAAATACACAAACTCATTCACTTGCTTCAATTTCATTCCATCCACAACACATTGCATTGCACACAATCACCAATTTAATTTACTCCTTTCAAATACTAACACCTTGGATTTGTCAACATTCAACTCTAGATTCATACTTCTTCAGACTACATGTATTCTCTGACTTGCTCTTCATTTTCAACGAAAACAACTACATCATTCGCATACGCTAACGCAGGCACAATACTTTCAGTACATCCCACAAAGTACCTCGAAGAACATACGCCTTTTTAAAATCAAGAAAGATAGTGATTGAAATTTTTTGTCTGTCAGTAAATATACTATAAAAAAAACTATAAAATTTTATATGAAACATTTTTGTCTGTAATAGTTACGAAGTTATTTGAAAATTAAATATTGGCCAAGGTCGCCACAACATTAACCAAAAACCAAAGCACATCTAAAATGACATCTAAAAGACATACAAAAAGTCTCTTTTAATTGAAATCGTAACTCATAGTTCTCGAAATAGCAGATGTAAACCCCGCAAAAACTCATTTTTCACTGACTTATATCTCTGAAACTATTGAAGATCAGACCTATGTTGATAAAGTTTTTTTTTAATCATTTTGGCCAATATTATATACCCTTAAAGTTTTTACCCGAAGTTTAATACCAGCCTGTATAATTTTAATAATAGTTATATTATTTTAGAAAATGAAAAGATCAATACATTTGTATTTTATAAATTTAACCATATAGACCATTTCAAAAATGTCCGCGACCTCTACGTGTTTATTTTTTGAACTAAAAACTTAATGGACCTTTTACATTTTTATTGCACTCTGACGTCATTTTTCAATGCGCCACGTAGTGAAATTCTTAGGAACTAGAGATGAGGAGACACCATGTTGTCAAGTAAAATGATTAAAAAAATATGCATTTATTTTCGATAAAAAAAATATTTAAAACAACACAAAAACTTAAATAATATTGTCTTTGATTATAAAGAAATAATTAATAATGAAAAAATGAAGAAACAAATACTAACCAACAAAAATAATCGAACTGTCATATCGTAAACAAAGATGGGTATATATGGCACTTACTTTTGTTATATTTGTCTAAAGTTTGTACAAGCGCATTGAATATTTGAAATGGTCTATCGCCTTGTATACGAAACTGTTTGAGATCTGTTTGTAATCACGTTTCCATCACTATCAGTAGCATTTGATTCAAACGAACGTCAACCTATGACGTGAAGGTCAAGTGAGAAAAATCGGTGTGTATGTACAAATATACGAGTAAAATATGATATATTCATCTGTCAGTCTCGTGAAAATCTTAGATTTTGTGTTAATTATATTTATCCAAAATATTAGCCTCTAGAAACGAACATTACTGTAACCATAAAGACTTATTTAAATTAAAATGTAATTTTTGAAAATAATCTAATTCATAGAACTGCAATATTAATTATTTATTTAGTAATAATAAAATTAACTTATTAAAATATTGTTTTTTCCTATTTATACCCCATTCATAATTGAAGCGGTGAGATATGTACAAGGAAAAGATTCCACATATTGGGCTTTTCAAACTGAGATAGCCATTTTATATTACTCTGAAAGCCGCGTCAAATGTCTTCTAAAAGAAAAATATTCCTACATGGCAAATGTCTATTACCAAGCCAAATATATACAGCTGTCCCGCAACTTTTAAGTCGAAAATATTATATACATTTGTATTGGAATCTCAAAATTAAATGAATTGTGAGCCATATTAAACTGAGGAGATCTTTGCAAAAACATTAGTCCATTTAAAAAAAAAAATTGATAATCAAACAAAAAACTTTGTAGCTTCCTTACTGCTAACGATGTAGCTTCGAGAAAATAAACAGATTATTATAATAGAAGTGTTCATTTTTTACTATTTTCAGTTATCATTCAGGTTGAGATATAAAAAGAAAAGATTCCGCCAACTTTGTTTCAGTATAACATATTTATAATTCTTTTAAATTACTAGAACGATGTAAGGTGTGTCTAGCTTATTTATAGATTTACAAATTGTTAATGGCGTCCGGTACTCATTTTTCAATTAATTTTTTTCTGAAAGATTTAATAAAATGATGAATTTGAACGTTTGTTACACTTTTCAAATGCGTATAGTATTTAAAATATAATTACTTAACATTTAATTAATTTTGTGTGACGTCATATCTGTAATTTTACTTCGCCTACTGACTAAATTTGTTTATATCTGTCAATGTCATTAATTCTGCCAGAAATTGATGTGAAGGAGGGTTAACTAGTGACAACTGTCACTTTCAGAAAACTATAGATGTACCTTGACAAAGGAAAAATCTGTTGTTATAAAGATTTTAAATAAATGTTTTATTTTAATAAAAATGATAAATATATGGATTTTGTTTTCACAAGTTATGGAATAATATAAAATTATATTCTTTTCGCTTGGTACACTTATACAAAAATACAGTTGTGACGTCACATCGTTGTAGTGCTAATCGTTTTTATTAAAATTACGAATGAAAAGTTTTATAATTTAAAAATATTTTGGTACAAAATCATTTAAAATTAGTCATATTTTCACAATATGATAAAATATATACAATTTTTTTTTAGTACCGGACCCCATTGTAAATTTTCATGTAAAATGCTTGTTTTACTCCTTAACCCTTGACTGACCCAATTTTTTTTTTAATAACTCCCATAATAGAAATATTATTAACCATTTCTTTTGAGAATTCTCCTAAAATATATTAATATTTGGTTTTATATAATTTTCGATTAAGTTTAAAAAGTATTGAGTTATTTAATTTTTTTTTATTTGGGTTTACAATGACCCGATTTTGGTATTCAATATCATCTTATAATAACCATAGTAAATAAAGAAATAAAAAATAAATAATTTGTTTTTTTTATATTGCTTAAGGATGGAAGATAGAGAGTAAATTTTGAAATATATTGTTAAATGTTTAATTAGTTTAAAAAGAATTGTATATTTTATTTTGTAATTATGTATGTCTTCTTTTAAATAAATAAATAAATATATCATCACGGCATATTATTCATAAAGTAAGTTTAATAAATATAATAAAAGTAAAACATTAATAAATATTGTCATATTAACAAAATAACGCAAAAAAATTGGGTCACAGTTGACTCTGTTTTGGGCCCCCAAGTTTTAAAATTATTTTAATCAGACAAGGGTTAATCAGTTTTTATTGATTTCACCAAAATTACCATTAACGGAACCGTTCCCTTGTACATTTCACAGCTTTAATTAAATATCACTAGATTCAAATTTACCGCCTAATTTTGTAACTAAAATTTATTAGTATTACTTGACTGTTAGTATGCTGTTAGGGATGATAAGAAATAATGTGAGATGCAGTCTTGGTAAACACTGTATTAAATAGTCATTTAATTGACTTTCCTATGTTTCTATTCCAAACGAATCATCATCAGGGATATTTAAAATACAGTTGGAAAATAAGATCATTACATTACAAAATCAAATATGTAAGGATGAAAATGTTGTCAAAAAGTATCAGAGGTAATAAAATACGTGCATACATCATTGACAGTTATCGTTAGTTGTTTCTGATGTATTATTTTCCAGCTCTACTTTAACTATCCCTGATGGTGATTCATTTGGAACCGAAACGTAGGAAAGTTAATTAAATGACTATTTAATAAACACTGCATCTCCAATTATTTCTCATCGTCCCTAACATTAATTTAGAAATTGGTAGATTGTCCGCTATACTTAATCTATGTAAAAGTATATATTAAATCTATTATCATAGATCATACTATTAAATTGTGCTCTGTGTTATTATACATACATATTTATAAATTTACCGCCTTTTGGCTTTTATTTAACTCTGGTTTGGTGCATCTCCCGGTTGTTACATTACATTACATTCTTAACTGGAATAAGGTTCAATTGATTGTTTTACGAAGCCCTAACACCGAACCATTTGTTGCGAAATAACGACAAAATAAAATAAAAGGAAAATTCCTACCTTTCTCCCGGCTGCTAACAACTGCAAACTCCCGGCTGCTCCAACTGCAAACGCCCGGCAGCTCCAACTCCAAACTCCCGGCAGCTCCAGGTCGTCTATAACGTCAATAACAAACAATTAGTATCGAGAACATAAAAACGAGGAATAAAAACGAAATGGAAACGAAAACGAAATAAAATTAAATTTTAATAAAACGAAATCGCAATATATTTTTTTCGTTCAGGATTGAAAACCAAATATTTATAGGGTGTTCTGAACAGTGATCTTTATAACATAAATGGATAGGAAACGGGGCGTGGTTTAGTCCCCCAAAAAAAAAAATTTGTCCCCTATTTCAGCTGAAATTTGAGCGTCCCATAAGTACTAATTTTTTACCTTCCGTCACCTTTAGGTAAGGAAGGTATTGTCTTTGGTCAAAAAATTCGGTGGTGAGTTTTTGATGAATAAGCACATTTTAGGGTCCCTACAATACGATTTTACTATTTTTACGATGATGTCTGTATGTGTGTGTCTGTGTGTGACAAAATTTTCTAATGCGATAACTCTAATACTACAATTCCAAAAATTATAATTCTTTCGTATTCCTTTTCGTTACATCCATGTGAAGAGCTGATTAGATTTTGGTTATAATTGGTTAACCGGAAGTACCCTCATTTGACGATTTTAACAGTTTTTCTTGTAAAAACGATGTTAAATACCATTTTTTCACATTTAATGTTATTATAAATATTAAAGAATTATTTATTCTCTATACGATTTGAATGCTTTTTATACTTCATATTAAATGGACATAGAGTTATAAAATTATAAAGAAATTAAATATCATATATATTAGTCAGCTTTGCTATAACTCTGGAAACAGCTTCTACATTAAGAAAATTCTGATTGAAAGGTGTCAGTGTCAAGTGCAGTTGACAGTATGTTTATATTATAATTTTACTGGAAATATAGGATCTTTTGTTAGAAACTTTCTGTATCGAATTTGTATGAAATACATACAACTGTTTTAAGGTAATGTACAAGAAATACAAGCTTTTGCAAGGAACTTTCTGTATGACATTTATACAAAATACACAGAACTGACGGAAGGTAATGTGCTGGCCACATCAGATTTTTTATTAATCAACAAATAAATTAAAATATGTTCCAATACCTCTCATATCATATTTATTATAAATTAAAAAGAAACAATATAAACCGGTTTCGCATTTGGATTCACGCAAACGAAATTGTTTTAATAGAAAACGAATTATTGCGTTTTTGTTCAGAGTGAAAACCTCACCAAATAATTTTCGTTTTTAGTCCCTGATAAAAACCGAATTATAAAATAATACCGTGTAACAGGCGTCACCTCGCAGGCACCCACAGCTGACGTAGAGAAATCACCACAAGAATTATTTAAAAACAAATTTGTGTTATTATATTTAAAAATTCTACGAGATATTCACTACTTTTATAAATAAATTCAATCAAATAAAATATTAAATTTCTGCCTTACAGCAGCTCGTTCAGAGTGGAACAGACTTGCACAAACCAAAGTTTTATTACTTGTTAACTTGTGCTTGATATTAAAATACATATACAGAACTACTTGTTTTGGCGTAGAAAATATATTGAATTAATATGTGCAAAAATTACTACACGAAGCAGCGAGATTTTGCACTATTTTCTAACAATTTAGGGGCTGTCCTTAAATTACGTAACGCTTCAAGGGGGGGGGGTCAAGAGTAACGTTACGCAGCGTTACGAGGGGGTTGGGGGAGGGTTAATGTGTGCGTTACGTAACGATAAATTATAAAAAATATTGCTAAACTTGCTTTAATAGTTTTGAAACATTCAAATTTCGCGGTGCTAATTCGTATATGCAGGCAGTCGTTTGTTTTCAATAACAGTCAACATAATATGTCGGGCACAGTTCAAATTCGGGCCAGTGGTCTTTCATTCGTGCAATGCAATTCATATTAAAACATGAATTAAAGTAGTGTTGATAAGGAAAAACTTTTCAATAGTTTGTTAAAAGCATATGGAAATGCATAATTATGCTTTTAATTTCTGTGCTGTTATTTTTTCATCTTTATGTACATTAATTTAATTAATTTCTGTTTCAAATTTTAACTGAATATTAAGGAGGCCATATACTTTTATATACAGTAAAAAAATTGGGGTGACAAGCCGTAGGGCAAGAGTAGTACATTATTTTTTTATCTTTTTGTACATTAATTTAAATAGTTTCTGTTCTGTTCTGTTATTTTTCATCTTTATGTACATTAATTTAAATAGTTTCTGTTTCAAATTTTAACTGAATATTAAGGCCATATACTTTTATATCCAGTAAAAAATTGGGGGGGGTCAAGTACTGCGTTACGTAATATATGGGGGGAGGGTTCATGTTTGCGTTACGGGTGCGTTACAAAGGGGGGAAGGGGTATCAAAAATTTCCTAATTTTGCGTTACGTAATTTAAGGACAGCCCCTTAACAATAAATATGAAATATGGGAAATCAGTTTTTCCTTGCGCAAAACTTCCCATTTAAGACAAAAATGTTTCAAATAAATATTGTAGAAAATTAAATTCTACAACTAAATCACTGATCAGATTTTACATTGTATAAATGAGGTAATAGTTACAATATATTGCAAGAATTTAGTCATTTTCATTATTGCAATCAAATTTTCTTTGTTGTAATCAAGCAAATTATTTTACTTTGACCCGCATTATTGGCAACAATGACAACATAAACAATCCAGTTTTATAACAGTTAGATAAAGTTTTGTAATTTTCTACTGATGACGTAATCGGTTATCAATTAAAAATGTAACATCGATTTTATAAGTTGTAAAAAATACAAATGCATCTATTTTTTGATGAAAATACCGGGCTTTAAAATAAAATAAAAAAAAACAAAAACTTACATTTGGTGAAGGATCCCAGCTCCCTGATGAATCTTCTGGTTTGGTAACTTCCGGTCATTTCCAACATTCAATTCAATTTGATTCATATGAAGATATAAAGAAATTGTAACTATTGTTGTTGTTGTTACAATTTTAATTTGATATCTGAAATATATCAGAAAAAAATCAATAAATATCTAATACAGTGTGTTCAAAAAAATTCCTAACTCGGAGGAGGCTATGAACAAAGAAACGTATGTCAATTTAAAAATATTTAATTAAATGCCAATTTGACATGAGATATTGTCAAAAATGTTCTCTATTTTCTTTTTGAATCTTATTTCAGAAATGGAAACTAATTAAAAAACGACGAATGTCAATATACTGTATCCTTTTTTATTGTCTTCTCTCCTTAAAATTTCATTTCAAAATCAATTTTGACAACTTGACTTTTGAACTGAATAATGGTCAGACATACGTTTCTCTGTTCATGGCTTACTCCGAGTTAGGAATTTTTTGAACACACTGTATAATATTTTTGAGCCGTTGAGATTTCCCCCTCCACTTTATTGCCACGTGGTGCAGATTTAAAAACCACTAGAGATACATTTCGAACGTCAATCGCTGCACTTTTTTGTTTGTAAATTTTTAAAATTAATTATAAAAAATTTTTTTCGAATTCTACACTTCCTGAAGCTGAAAGAACGTCTCTACAAAATTAGGCGTAGATATGTAAAACGGTGTATTGGCATTAGTTTCGAGAGCATTACCGACAAAGTCAAAATATTAAAACCACATTTTTCTGCTGTCAATTAAATATTTTCATTTAACAATCAACATTTTCAACAAATTTTAAGTATAAATAAATGATTTTCAGTTAATTTTATATTTCCTCTAAATTTCAGCCGAATTCATAATCAAATTAGAAGCACCGATCACGGTAGAATTTACAAAATCGTTTTAACAGAGTAGATTTCAACAGTACGGGGGGAAATCTCAAATCCGCTGGATTTCATTTACAGTAGATTTCGAAGTTACAAAACCAGACCCATGTTCTGGTGATATTTCAATTTAGGACTATTTTCAATACATTTTTTTTTACTTTTAATATTAAATTGTTAATTGTAACTAAAATGAACACATTTTAAGCTAAATGTGATTAAATATAAATTGAAATTTCAATGCAAAATAGATTTAAAAAAATGTTTGTTTATTTTCCTAGTTACATTATTTGAAATTCTTAATCTTCTGATGTTATCAACATGAAAAATCCATAATTATTTTAAATTTGGACAATAAATCAAACTCATAGGGCCGCTTTTACAACCTCCAGCCCAAGTTTCGGTTTCTGAAACCGTAGGATAAATACCTAACCGCCAATCAAAAAGAACTCATTGTTAACAGTTAATTTTAGGTTTCCGTAACGATGGGTTCTTTTTGATAGGCGATTGGCAGTTATCCTACGGTTTTAGAAACCGAAACTTTGACCGGAGGTGATAAAAGCAGCCCTTTTAATAAATTTAGGGACAAAAATATTGTGTACTACAAATCCAAAACCTGCTTTGCGAGTGCATTAAAGGCCTCGCCTTCACAAAAACAATAACGATAAATACGACCCCAAATTCATATTAGTTGGGCCTGTTAACATTTTCAACAAACAAATTATAATTCTGCGCAAATAGTGACAAATTTCTATAAATTTATTTCGACTAGTCAGCCATTCACTACAAGCGTCAAGTGAATACTAAACACACCACTTCACAAATTACGTAAAACTAATAAAAGTATAAGAATTGAATAAACACTTCCCACTAATTAAACCAAAAATTAAATTATCATTTAAATGTTTCTTGTCTGAACAAGACGATTACATCACAAAATCTCAAGTGTCGAATTTGGCTGCAGTTTAAAATATTGATTTTAAACTTACAAAATCTGAATTTGTTATTCAAGTATTCCGCCATTTAATATTGGGTTTTACATCGCCTTTATTAGTAATAACAGCTTTAATTCTATTAGACATTGGATCCATAAGTCCTGCATATTTTCTGTGCACTGAATTTTTACAAAGTTGCTTTTCATTGTGCCAAAAGTTCACGGTTTCGCTATAAGCTAAATTTGGACCAGAAGATGACCCTTAAAATACCGGTTGAACTATTATTCGGCCTACAGTTTTTTAAAGTTTATAGTTTATATTTAAAGTTGCCGAAAGAATTTTGCAGAATTGTTTTTCTATTTGTGTAGATTTTATAATTTGTTGAAAATGTAAACCGGTCCAACTAAAATGAGTTGGGGCTCGTAGAAGATGAAACATTTACAACGATTTTTAATGAAATTTAAGTGATATTTTTCAAGAGTTTTTACTCAAGTTTGCAAATTTAAATTTTCCAGCTGTGAGCTGACATATTTTAGAAACCAAAATACCGCGAAAATTGATTAGTAATATAGACATAGTGTCTCAAAATAAACGACAGATTTGTACAAAAAAAAATACAGATACTTGCCATCAAATAAGTATAAACTGGAAATTTTTACACTGTTGCCAATTCATATGGGCAATTTTGAAAGTTATGAAGAAGCGACAACATCGCGGGACAAGGGATAGAGTTGAGCATCAGTTCCTACTCATTTGACGGCGAGTAAAACGACAGTTCGAGTGACAGTTTATACATGAATGCAAAAAACGTCCAGTTTCCAGCTACTTTTTTGTAATTCTCCTCGAAAGATGATTTTTGATGAAAATTTTGCATTTATTAAAACAGTTATATATTTTTCTTAAAAATACTTATACTCTGAA
Source organism: Harpalus rubripes (assembly GCA_963082715.1). Classification (NCBI taxonomy): domain Eukaryota; kingdom Metazoa; phylum Arthropoda; class Insecta; order Coleoptera; family Carabidae; genus Harpalus; species Harpalus rubripes. The sequence continues at coordinate 58,469,013 of OY720457.1, read as the reverse complement.
TTATTAAAAATTTAGAATATCTACTTTTATGAGTTCATTTACTTTTGTATAAGCTGTCATGAATGAACCGCCTTAAATAAATAAATAAATAACAAAGAACTTACATCAAATATCTTCAATTTGAAAATGGTTTCACAGATCCGGCAAAACTATGGCCCATGTCTTTTTGTGTGTTATAATATTAACAATATTTTATTTTTTGATTAAATGGAGTCCTTTTTGTTGTCACATATGGCTTTTTAGTCATTTTACAAATATCCATGCCGTCCATTAGTCATATTAGAAAAATCCAAGTGGCTCGCACAGGTGTATATCAAAAAATTACTGATCTATAATATATTAAATTTAGTATATTTCCCATAAATATATTTTATATGAATACTAACTTTGCAATTTTTTATCCACCTTTATTCTTGTTCCGTCCATTTTCGTAGTATATATTATTTAAATTTAGTATATTTCCCATAAATATATTTTATATAAATACTAAACTTTGCAATTTTTAATCCACCTTTATTCTTGTTCCGTCCTTTTTCGTTGTATTGTTTGCCGTGTTCCCAACAATTTGTATATTATTAATATTATTTATTCATTATTTAATATTTCAACTCTACTTTTAAAAGTGTATAGAATGTATTATAAAAATCAATAAATTAACTAATTGCTTTGTTAACTGAAATCTCTAATTAAAATACTTGTGCATTTCATTAAATTAATCCATTTGTTAACTTGAATTGATTTGCAGATTTTATTTACCATTATATAAATTGCAATAAGGTCCTCCACCATCACAGAAAATTGAATAAATTTTAAGTTATATTAAAAGTAGAAAATAAAAACCATCATTGGGACCAAAAAAGTTTTTGAAAAATTATTAGTTTTTGAAATATTTGAAATTTTAAGCATCTACGTTAAACTACTGTAAATTAATGAACAATATTGAATCGGATTAATGACAGAAATTATCAATTTGACATTTCATTTCGTTTCAATTTTTGATTTCAAGCTAATCATCTGTCATGAACAAAATATCGTATTTATCAAGGCGATTAAAATTTAATCATAGGTTAAGACTTTAATCAACTTTCTAAAAACCAAGCAAAAAAATTTAAATCAATTAGTATAATCAATTTCTTATTGACATTTTTCAAAAATCTATAAAACCATGCACTGTTGGGCCTTATCAACTAACTTAATCTACCTTATCTATGGCTAGTCTCAAACTGTAAAATTTCCCGGGCAATTTTACAGAAGAGATTTCGCCCAATCATCATTCATACTCTTATATCTACTGCCAGATTTTGCCCAATCATCATTCATACTCTTATATCTACTGCCAGATTTCGCCCAATCATCATTCATACTCTTATATCTGTAAAGCTTATATCTAAGTGCCGTTTGGTACATGGTTTTATTTTTAATTAAAATGTTAATAGTGAATGTATTTTTATTTATTTTTAATTAGTATTTATTTAAATTAAGTTGTAAATAAAATAAGAAAAAATTGTAAGGTCAATGACTTCCTGATTCAAAAACTAATAATTCTCCAGAATAATTAAACATTAAATTGTAATCAAAACACTAAATGAAAAAAAAATTGCTGGGAAGCAACAACAACAATACTTTATATATCATGTTTTTATATTTTGCAACCTGAAAATAATACATTTATTGTTGTGGGAAATTTGTCGACTGTGGTTTAGATTTAGATTTTAACAATTACTCGAAGCATTTATTCTCTTACAACACCGATCACCGATGTTTCTCTAGGTAAGTAAGATCTTTCAAAATATTACACTTCATTTCTTTAAAATTGAATGTAAAAGAACGAATGTATTTTGTGTACATGAGATGTAATATTTTGTAAGTTCTTACTTACCTAGAAAAAGGTGTAAGAGTACACCGAAACGTCGGTGTTGTAAGAGAATAAATGCTGTTTGACCGAGGTCCAGCAATAAAACTAGTAAGACCAACGGTCCATTATTTGCGCCGCTCTTCATGCATTCAACGGTTCGTCTAATAATCATACTGTTCCTTTTGTTTGAAATAAAGTTTGGAACTGCAATTTTCATTTCCATTCCCAACAAAAATAGTATTTATGTTAAAAGAACAGTAAGATTATTTTGCTATACAGAGCAGGTAGAAAAACCATTGACTGCATTGACAGAGCGGCGCAAATAATGGCCCGCTGGCATCCAATATTATGAAGCAAACAGTGGTAGATATGCCGCTTTGTCATAATTACGATATTTGTAGTTTATTGCTGAATATTTTTATATTTTTGTGGATGATTGTAGAAAAAAATAGGAGCTGGTGTTGCCACTTTGGCGACGTAATATTAGGTGTCAATAAGCAACCGAAATCTCAGTGAAACAGCATTTATTCTCTTACAACACCGACGTTTGTTTGACAGAGATTTCGATTACGTGTTGACACGTAATATTTCGTAGCCCAAGTGGCAACACCAGCTCTCATTTTTCGGACAAAAAAAGAGTTGTCAACCTATTTCTTAATCAAAATTTTGCAGGACATCAAATTGGACGCCCAGTTTTTCGATTCGGATACCAGAAAACTTGTGAATCGCAAATATTGAAACTTGTAACAGTGGCTAATTAAAATAGATTTTTACGCGGAATTTTCAATAATAAATGGCTGACAAATCATTTGGTCAAAAAATGAGATAGCCGGTTTTGAAACTTGGGCGACGATTTTTTTCGACAATCGACCACAAAAATATAAAAAATATTCAGCAAAAGCTATAAATATCGTAATTATGACAAAGCGGCGTATCTATCACTGCTTGCTTCATAATATTGGATACCAACGGGCCATTATTTGCGCCGCCCTGTCAATGCATTCAATGGTTTTTCTACCTGCTCTGTATAATAAAATAATCTTACTGTTCCTTTAACATAAATACTATTTTTGTTTGAAATAAGTTCTTATAGAAATGAAAATTGCAGTTCCAAACTTCAAACAAAAATAGCATTTATGTTAAAGGAACAGTAAGATTATTTTACTATACAGAGCAGGTAGAAAAACCATTGAATGCATTGACAGAGCGGCGCAAATAATGGTCCACTGGCATCCAATATTATGAAGCAAACAGTAATAGATATGCCGCTTTGTCATAATTACGATATTTATAGTTTTATTGCTGGACCCGGAATTGAATTTTTCAGACTATACTCGGGTTTGGGTAGCTTTAGGTTTGTTCCCACATACAGTTTGACCTGATCCAGAACTATGTTATGTTGGAACGGTACAGAACAGTAATTTGTAGTTCAAAATTCGAAATTCAAATTCCATAACAACTCACATTAAAAAAAATTTAACTAACCTATCGATAATAAATACATGCCCAATAAATCAACAATAAATTGTGAAAATTGAAATTTAATTGTAAGAAATATTAGAACAACTTCATGAACGATCAATTCTATGTTGGAACAACCGACGCTTAGTTCATGATTCAGTCGAAATTCATGTTGGAACACTAAATGCACTCTGTGTATGTACCAGACCGTTCACAAACTGGTCTGGTGATGTGTTGGAACAAATGTTCAGTTAAATTTTGAAATATTTATTCGAAAATTTGTTAAAGTTTTCATATATAATTATCAAATAAACAAATTTACTTGCATTTGGTTTGCTTGTCATGCTTAGGCCCCGCTCCTACCACATGTAGTTAAAGTGACAGTAATAATCAAAGATTATGTTGCAAAATTGTTCTTACACCTTTGGGTAAAGCTAATTTGAAGTTAAAACTGTTGTTCACATCGCTTCTAACCTTCATTTTAATTGTTAACTAATGGTTAATAAACTGTCACTTTAATTAAAGATGGTATGATCAGGCCTTGGTAAAATAAAAATGAAATTGAGTTTGTACTTCACGGAGACTGCAAACGTCTTTATTTTATTCCGAAAATCAAACAATTCGAACATAAATCAGTTTAATTTTGAAACATTTATTCAAAAATTTGTAAAAGTTTTCATATTTAATTGTCAAATAAACAAATTTACTTGCATTTGGTTTGCCTGTCATGCTTAGGCCCCGCCCCTACCACATGTTGATAAAGTGACAGTAATAATCAACGGTTATGTTGCAAAATTGTTCTTACACCTTTGGTTAAAGCTAACTAGAAGTTAAAACTGTTGTTCACATCGCTTCTAACCTTCATTTTAATTGTTAACTAATGGTTAATAATCTGTCACTTTAATTAAAGATGGTAGGATCAGGCCTTGGTAAAATAAAAATGAAACTCAGTTTATAGTTCACGAAGACTGCAAACGTCTTTATTTTATTCCAAAAATCAAACAATTCGAACATAAATCAGTTTAATTTTGAAACATTTATTCAAAAATTTGTAAAAGTTTTCATATTTAATTGTCAAATAAACAAATTTACTTGCATTTGGTTTGCCTGTCATGCTTAGGCCCCGCCCCTACCACATGTTGATAAAGTGACAGTAATAATCAACGGTTATGTTGCAAAATTGTTCTTACACCTTTGGTTAAAGCTAATTTGAAGTTAAAACTGTTGTTCACATCGCTTCTAACCTTCATTTTAATTGTTAACTAATGGTTAATAAACTGTCACTTTAATTAAAGATAGTAGGATCAGGCCTTGGTAAAATAAAAATGAAACTCAGTTTATAGTTCACGAAGACTGCAAACGTCTATATTTTATTCCAAAAATCAAACAATTCGAACATAAATCAGTTTAATTTTGAAACATTTATTCAAAAATTTGTTAAAGTTTTCATACTTAATTGTCAAATAAACAAATTTACTTGCATTTGGTTTGCCTGTCATGCTTAGGACCCGCCCCTACCACATGTAGTTAAAGTGACAGTAATAATCAACGGTTATGTTGCAAAATTGTTCTTACACCTTTGGTTAAAGCTAATTGGAAGTTAAAACTGTTGTTCACATCGCTTCTAACCTTCATTTTAATTGTTAACTAATGGTTAATAAACTGTCACTTTAATTAAAGATGGTAGGATCAGGCCTTGGTAAAATAAAAATGAAACCCAGTTTATAGTTCACGAAGACTGCAAACGTCTTTATTTTATTAAGAAAATCAAACAATTCGAACACAAATCAGTTAAATTTTGAAACATTTATTCGAAAATTTGTTAAAGTTTTCATATATAATTATCAAATAAACAAATTTACTTGCATTTGGTTTGCTTGTCATGCTTAGGCCCCGCCCCTACCACATGTAGTTAAAGTGACAGTAATAATCAACGGTTATGTTGCAAAATTGTTCTTACACCTTTGGTTAAAGCTAACTGGAAGTTAAAACTGTTGTTCACGTCGCTTCTAACCTTCATTTTAATTGTTAACTAATGGTTAATAAACTGTCACTTTAACTAAAGATAGTAGGATCAGGCCTTGGTAAAATAAAAATCAAACTCAGTTTATAGTTCACGAAGACTGCAAACGTCTATATTTTATTCCAAAAATCAAACAATTCGAACATAAATCAGTTAAATTTTGAAACATTTATTCAGAAATTTGTAAAAGTTTTCATATTTAATTGTCAAATAAACAAATTTGCTTGCATTTGGTTTGCTTGTCATGCTTATTCCCGCTTCTATCAACTCTAGTTCAAGTGACAGAGATAACCAACGGATATATTGCAAAATTGTTCTTACACTTTTGGTTAAAGCTAACTGTAAGTTAAAACTGTTGTTCACATCACTTTTAATCTTCATTTTAACTCTTAACTAATGGTTAACAAACTGTCACTTTAACTAATGCTACTAGGCTTTAGAAAAAATAAAAATTAAACTCACGTTTCATCACGAAGACTGCAAACTTCTTTGGTACGGCACGAATCCTCAACTGACTGGACTCCTGGGACTCTTTGGCATCCACAATTGATTGATCCGCAATAATTTCTGATCCCGAGATATGATTCAAGCCTCATGTTCATGTTCACTTATCTTTCATGCGGCCTCAGTCATCTAAACACATTTTAAAGTTACAATTAGTTACAACATTTACAAAAAAAAGTCAGGTTATGGCTCATTAAACAAGAACGTTAACTATTGTTCACTATTAAATTGTTTTATAATTATTGGCATCCAAAAACTTCGCACAAGTTGCAAATTATTAACAAATCCAAATAAATACATAATATAAAACGATAAATGAATCTACATTTGTTCAAAGTTTACACTAAACAACTGAAAATTCATAACCAATTCAAAGAAAATATTAGATATTATCGATTATTAATTCAATTCACTGTTCACCTATTGTATGAATAATTAAAATTAATTAAGCTCACGCCAACTTATAATTCGACTTGCACATCAACTATAAACCACCTATAAACCGAACACGAAACAAAACAATAGTTGAAAATAATTTGTGATATTAAAATAACAACAGTATATTAATGTTAACATTATTTAATCACATACTTGAAATTAAATAAAAGCTTTTTATTATTTTACGCAGTTAACTATTCATCACTGATCACCAAAACTTTATTGAATGAACTAAACTCACTAAATTTAGGGACTTCAACATTTTCTAATCGCCATTTTAAGTTTAAGTTCAAATTTTGCTCACCTGGTGGTGGGGACAATGATGGCGGAAAATGACCCTTATTGTTCATGACACTTTTTAATCAGAAAAAACCGATTAAAAATCACTTTTTGCAATTAAAAACGTCGAACACACTAATAATATTGTATTTTATATGTTTTAAAATTCGTAAATTATAAAATTATTTCGAAAGTATACGACGTTAACGCGGCCACTTCTTGGATGAAAGTGATAATCAAAATGGCCGACGCCGGCTTTTATAGGAAAATAATAGAAAGAGAGGGAAGATCGTATGCCAACATAAGTTAGAAAGAGAAAGAAAATTATGGTTTTTTCCAGAATAATTAATAAATAATTTTGACGTATTAATAATAATTTAATAAAATGATACTTTAAGATATGCCGATTAATGGAAAAATACTCAAAAAATTCCTTGTCTTTTTATTTACCCAAAAATTGATATCAAATTATAACCTAACCTGCTTGACGTTTCCGTTTGCTTTTTACATTTGTTTAAAACATTTTACTTCAACAAATATGGTTCAAAACAATACTCTCATAACTTTTATTATCATTCTTCATAAACAATTTTACTCTACATCTAACAAATATAACATATTTTGATGCTCATAGTCAAACAAGTTTTTGCTAATTTACTAGTTATTGCTGCAAATTAGCTAATGAATACTAATTCCAGAACATTATTTTATCAATTTTCAATGATAATTCATTCATATTTCATCAATAAATACAAAAATTTAACATGAAATGCTTTTCCAAATCATGACCATTTTACATCTACAAATCCTGGGCCACTGGGCCCTCCAACAAGTTATCCATAATAAGTAATACATAAATATAATCAAGAAATATCATAAATTTATGCCACGAAATTAAATAGATCAAACTTATAACTTTCCCGAGTTAGATAACAAAACGTAAAATTGGAATTCCATCAACAACTTTTGACAGTTTCATACTTGATATCTGGGCCCACCATAACCTTTTATATAACGATTTATACATAATAATAATGAGGAATGACCATGAATTGATACCAGAAAATTGTCAATAAAATTGTAAGATACATTAACCGAACCTAAGATTGGAAACTTCATAACTTTTGACAAATTTCTGGTATTTGCAATATTTTATACAATTCTGTGAATTATTGGCAGTCTCCACGCCAACAATAAGTGCCAGTGAGGTGACGCCTGGTAAATGCCCCACATGGTACAAATATGTCATCTATTTACAAAGCAGATTGGCACACCCAGCAATGGGTAATGCTATGATATATTTATTCATCTAGCAACATTATGTTTCCTGACAGAATTTCGATACATCAATTTCTTGAACCTTCCAATTTAAAATATTTAATTATATACATTTTTACTTACTTTTGGGAGCATTCGGTCCTCCATGCACGCTTTCAAAAGCAACAGGTTTAGCTAATCGGGCAGCTTGGTTGGTCAGGATTCGGCATAACGCCTTTGTTGACTCCAACTAATGTAAAAGCATGACAAAAGGTCTTTCTTTCGAGTAAGGAATCAACAGGTAGTAGGGATCAATGTTTATTTTGCAAAATACACAATAAGCAACAATACATACAGTAATACAAAATTATTCCTGATATTTGATTTTCTCCGAAGTGTAGACCTACCATCTGATCCAAATAAATTAAAAATAAAACACTTCCTAATCATCAATAACAATTTTTTTAAAAATGCATTCTTCTGTGGTAAAATTGGACAACTTAAAACACCTCCCCAGTCTCCTGATTTCAACCCTACTTAGAATTTATGGTCGGAACTAGATAAAAGACTCCGTAAAAAAATATTTTCTACCATTTAGCAATTCTGGACGAAAATGACTAAAGAATGGACAAAAATTCCACCATCTAATTTAATAAAATCATTGTGTAAATCATTGGAAGCTGTAATTAAAGCCAAAAAGTATGTATACATTTTAACTAAATACATAAATATACTTTATTTGAAAATTTTGTTTCTTTTTAAATAATGTTTTTCTCAAAATTTTATCTTTTTCTCCTACGTTTTTGCATACAACAAAAATATAAATTTGACGTAAACCATAAAATAATTTGATTTGAATGTCAACGCAACTGGATAAACATTAGCACAGAGGGCAGTGAGTAGATAATAACACGTCTGGAACTATACGACATACGTCACTGCTATTTTTTATTAAATAGACATACGTCAAATAATATTTCTCTTCCTAAAACAAAATATTGCTAAGGTACTGCTATAAAATGCAGTATATTCTTTCTTCGCGTAAATGACCTTGAATAGTCATCTTTCGTGAATAATAATATATTTATGTTACAAGTTAGTAAAGTAAAAATCCTTCGTCTGCAATAAAAGTGTGAAATAAAGTGCCATAGCATTTCATTATTTCACTCCGCAGAGTTAAAAAAGTGCACTTTTTTCCACACTTTCATGTATTAAATAAACCCATTTTAATAAAAAAATGCACTTTTTAATAGAGTAAAAATAGTATATTAAAGAACGTGTTTTATAAGACATGTTTTTTTTGCACGCGTCAAAATTTAGAAAACGAGCGTTAGCGAGTTTTCTAATTTACAAGTGCGAAAGAAAGTCTTATAAAATGAGTTCTTTATACTATTTTTTATATTTTGCGCTTTCTACAATAACATTTACTTACTCAATTTGTGATTATATTTGTAACCATTTGGACATTTTCATGTAAATAATCTTCCCTAAATAAAAATAATAATAATTTCGACATATATTATTAAAATGAATTGTCAATTAACTAAAAATAAATTAGGTAAAAATGCGTTAAAGAAAGGTCATCTAGTACCAACCGTCTAAAACAAAAAATTGCGTATCGTAATGACTTCATTATGAACGCAAAATATAAAAAAGTAGATTAGACATTTTTTAAATTTGATGTCTATCATTTGATTCTGAAATTTCGAAAGAAAAGTACGATTAATTTTTTTAATGAATTTCATTTTTGGACGCTCTTTTTATTTTTATTTTTACTGATAAAAATAATGTACATAAATATATGAAATGAAATGTAAGCTACTTTTTCAAAATAAATAATCAAACACCGTTTAACCCAAAAAATAACAATCTATATTCTCTAATTTATTTACAATAAGTCGATGCGTTGCTTTCCTATTTGGTTATGTATTTTTTTTTAATGTCAAACTTGGAGCGTTGTATGTAATTTCTGAAGAAATTTTTCAATCAATTCCAAAGAAACCTAGGGTAGCTTTTTTGTTTACCACTCGCCGGGTTTTTCCTCTATTTTACCGCCGCAGAGTGTAATCTTTCTAAGCGTTTTAATTATCTAATCTTTCTGAAGCATCGCAATCTTCTTTTGATGTCTTAGAAAATCGGTCTAAGCAGGCAGGTGTTTCGGCTTCCTCGCATATGGTTGAGCTCAAGAGGATGGCTTACGAGGATCATAAAACTATAATCCTTTGAAAGTAAAAGGGATTATACAATTTACTCGTAATTATTATGAATACAAAGAAGATTGAATGAACAGGTTTTTCCACCACCTGAAAAAAAATTTAGGATGAAGCAATAAGTTTTCATTTATAACTAAATTAAATACAAACACATATTTTGGTTGTAGTCAGAAAAATTGAATCTGTTCTTTCAGCTTCGGATCGTGTCGTAGAAGTTCAAAATATTTTAAGTTTTTTTATAATTAATTTCAAAAGTTTACAAACAAGAAAACACCGTGAAGCGAGCGACGTTCGAAATCTATTTCTATAGATTGTAATCGGCTGGTCTCGGGCAGTCGTTTTTAAATCTGCACCACCTAGTGGCAATAAAGTGGAGGGGGATATCTCAATTCTGCTGGATTTCAATCTCCAGTAGCTTTCAAAGCTATAAAATCAGACATATCGCTCACAATTTGAATTATAAATTTTAATATTGGATGCCAACGGGCCATTATTTACGCCGCTCTATTCATGCATTCTCTACCTGCTCTGTATAATTGAATGTATGGACAGGGCGGCGCAAATAATGGGCACGTGGCATCCAACATTATAAAGAATGTGTCTAGAGTTCTAACCGCGGAACCGTGTTAAAAAAATTGAAGTCCCGAAGAGGCGTGGTGGACCAATTAAATCACGAGGCGTGGTTTAGTAAGAAATTGCGTAAACCACGCCTATTCTGGACTTTAAATTTTTGAACACGGTCCGCGGTCGGGATTGTAGACACGTTTTTCTGACTTAAATGCTCAAATATTTTATTTTATGTAATATATATACATATATATATATATATATATATATATATATATATATATATATATATATATATATATATATATATATATATATATATATATATATATATATATGTATATATATATATATATATATATATATATATATATATATATATATAGTTCTAAAACTATTTTTAACTGTAACAAAAAATTGTGTTGAATCTTTACAATCTCTTCAATAAGTCAAAAAAAAAAATTATTAACAAACTATGATACTCTGGAATATATTTAGAAATGAATTAATTATAACAAAATTGTTGAAGCAAATACTAAGATTTGATATTATTTTTGTATAACATACAATGATTCTCGATTTTGAGTCGATTTTATTTGTTTAAATTGGATGTTTACACTAATTTATAAATTCTGTTCCGCCATACGGTTTATCAGAGCCTCATTTGAAGGCGGAGCGCCTTCAAATGAGGCTCCGCCTTTCTTCCAATAAGAAAGCACAGCAAACTGCAATCGAATAGGAATGCAAACTGAATAAATTGTGATTACCTACATATATAAAAACAAATTATTAAATTTTTCATCGTATTTTTTAATTTATTTATATTCTATTATTTTAGTTTATACTGACGAATTTAACTTTACATATTTTTAGGGCCTTAAATACGTACAATTTTCATAACTTTGTTTAAAAAATAACTCATGGCACGTTTCACAAAAATAATATTATTATCACAACGATCGTTTCGATCATCATCAAATGAACTAATGTACAAATAAACAATTGCGTCCTTGAATACTATACAGTTCATTCGTTGAGACGAGAGAATGTGGAACTAATTCTTGAACAGACGAACAAAGACAAATCATTCTATTGGTCAAATTTTTTGGAGCTGCACGAATTAGTTCCACATTCTCTCGTCTCAGCGAATTCGGTCATTTATAATTTATTTTTTGAATTTGCAATTTTCTAACAAGATCGAAACGATCGTGGTGATAATACAATTATTAATTTTGTAAAACCTGCCAAGTGTTATTCTATTAGCCCCTCACCCCCCCCCCAAATGAATTAATTAAAATTTAATTTGTTAGGTTTTAAAATCAAACGCAAGTGTAAGTGATACCTATTCAATTTTAACAGTGTATACAGTTTATAAGTCAACAATCCGTTAAGTATTTACCCTTTTCTAAAATGTTTTGTTATCTGACAATTTATTTTTGTACGTGAAGAGGAAAAACATGCAGCTTCACATCCCTTGAAAAAGTGTAACTTATGGGTCGATTCTGTTCACATCTGTAAGTCTTACAGATCTGTAAATCTGTAAAAAAAAGTGCGATTTTGTTTAATATTTACAGATCTATAAGACTTACAGATATGAACAGAATCGATCCATCGCTATTATTTGACCTTGAACTAAAAAAATTACCTGCGGCGCCTTTGTTTTCCTGGGTACCTTAAAATGAAAAAATTAGGGCATATAATTTGAAGTTTATCTGTTGTTTTGAAACCACCGTCCAACTTTGCTGGTAGCTCACAGATATGTCCCAAAAGAACTAAAAATAATAGAAATTTCCGTAAATTCTCATTATGTTTCAATGCACAATCAAACAGACCTTCTTTTGTTATGTCCTGATCTGAAAATGTTGGCGACCCGGGCGACTGCTTAAGCAAAAGAAATATCCTATACTTTGTTCCATTCAAACTATTCAGTTTTTAACTCTCTGATTAGCTGAAATTGGAAACAAAAGAAAAGTTTACCCAATGTAATTTAGACTACTTAAAATTGGCGCTAATTTTAGCGCCATCTGCTGAATGGCTTAAATGCAACAGAATAATGTTGTCAATATGAATTCAGACCAGAATTAAAATAAATACTGTAATATTAATTCAATTAACAATAAGTTAATTAATAATTTAAACTCAGCAGACGTATATGTAGGGAAGTTTTTTTTGAAAAAGTTGTCCTTTAGTACTCAGAAGAAATGTATAATCATTTTCCATTGTCAATTTTTGTAACCATTTTAGTTGTTTACTTCCAGTTTACCTCTTCGCTTAGCGTCGTTGAACATACCCAATATCAATTTCTTGACAAAAACAATCTCATAATGCTCTTGGGCATTATATTGTTATGCATATAATTACCTTGAAAGCAAGGTTATTACGATAATAATATACCAGTCGGATATTAAATATATATCTCTTGCAGTGAACAGTCAAAAAATTAATTATTATAAGATGCAAGAAAGAAAAAATTAATATTATGTTTCGACATCCTTCTGAAATAAAAGTAAACACCTGTATTTGGATTGTTGTAACTCTATGAACATACTTTAACAATAAAATTACTACCTCCTACTTCCATAACGACTCTTTTGTATATTCCTTGGTATATTAATAATAAATGTTGACGATTTTTTCCGTTGTTATATTTGCAATTGTTACTGCTAGAACATTAATGACTTCACTTGTCAAATAACATTACACTACTAATGACACTTGAAATAACAAATGGACTGACAACTTATATAAATATTTGTATTAACAAGTATATAGTACAAATGCATATAATGATTAATCACTTCATCACTCTTTTAATTATAAACTGATATATAAAATAGTTTAACTGCGAATAAACCACCGCCATCGTACGTATGCACAACTTTGTTTACAGTGACACTAGAGACATCTTCCAGAATTGCAGTCACATTGCAGTTAACTCATCTGAAATAAAACAATTTTTATGGCCCTGTTTTAAATTTTACATTCGATATTTATGACGTATGGTTAGTTAGGAAATACACATTGTGTCATAATGTGCATAGATCGCCCTGTACATATTTGCCTTGTACTATTCAATACGTACAAATATTGTCCTTGAAGTTGGCGCACTTATGTAAATTCCTACATTACGCGCTCATTTAAAAAATAGACTCTGGAGTACAAATTGAATCAGAATGGGTTGAGTTTTAAGAGTTATTGAAACTTACTCATTGCCAGAACATCACATCGCATAATTGTTGTGATGCCATTCCTTTTGGCCATGGGCTTCGTGGAGATTAGAGAGAGAGGCTTTTGTTTTGTTGTATATAGCGTGGTATCTACTTCATATCATTACTGTTGCAAATGCAACCCGTATTTCACTCAAGCCGCGAATTTTTCATGTTGGAAAATATGTCCGATGTCATTTTGTTTAATAAATATTTTAACGTCCGACTGGTATGTTATTATTATCATAACAACCCTGCTTTCAGGGTTGTTATATACCAAATAACAACCTAGAGCGTGTTATGAGTTGTTGCTATGGTAATGTCAATAAATTGATATTGATACTGGAATAAATCCTAAAAAAACAAGCAAAAGCATGCATAGCCTACCTACTCCGCAAATTTTATTAAAATTTTCTCATCCGTAATTCGTAGAATATTAAAAATTGTAGTCGGACGTTAAACGTTGAACGCACCACGGGAGTTAAACAGAGAATAATGCTTTCGGTCAACGTACACAACTCGTCCCGGAGGCCCTCGAAAAGTACATTGTTGACCTCAGGCGTTATTGTCCTTATAACACCCTTGATTCGTTAATGACTATATTATGTTAAAAAGGACTTCTCTTCATTGAATATTGTATAATATAACAGGTTATGGGCCCAGATAACTCTAGCTGTAAATAGTAATTTGTTGGTTTAGTAAGTTTGTGCATAATTTTGTAAATTGACTCATTGTTTGAATATTGCAAAATTTAACAAATTCAGGGTTGTATAATATGAAAACGATAAATATTTCAACTAATTTTTATTCTTTTAATTGCTATAAACGAAAGAATTACTATTGTAACATCTACAAGTCTCCAAACGCGAAGAAATTTTATTGAAACTAGTGTGTTTGCAAAATTTTAAATAGATTTGAGGACATACTATTCAGAAATAATTACTATTTGAATTATTTTTCAACGGTTAATGGCAATGTGTAAAAGGACTGCAATTGTTTGAAACTATTTCTAATAGTTAATACTTTAAAAAACACTTTATACTAATAGTTAAAGAAAGATCTGTATATCAAATAAATATAATTCAAGTGAAAATACACCGAATAACTTTAAACCAGTGTATTGTAAGAAAAAATTAGTCACTATTATGTTACACTGTACCCTATCCACGAAAGATGACTATTCAAGGTCATTTCTCATATAATATTACTTGCATATAACTTCATTGCATTTTGTATGCATAGGCGTGCAACATGAAATATTTATGGGCACATTTTAACTGAAAAAATAAGAGTAATTCATTTGAAAATTATGTTTCTTTCTAAATAATGCCTTTCTGAAAGATTTATGCTCTGCACTTAGGTTTTTGCAAAATACAAAAAACAGATTTATAAACCAAGGAATAATTTGATTTAAACGTCAACGCCACTGGGTAATTAACACAGAGGGCAGTGTAGTAGATAATTAGGTATCTGTAATTCTACGACCTATGTCTATTATTTATAGTGTGTTAGAAAGTAATGCCACTATTTACATATATCTGTTACACCACATAAATTAAGTAGACATAGATTAAATAATCTTTCTCTTTCTAATATAAAATGTTGCTAAGCTACTGATATAAAGTGATGTGTATTTTTTCTTCGAACACATGACCTTGAATAGTCATCTTTCGTGAATAATATATATTTACGTTCTTATGTATGTACTTATAACAATAAACATCCTACGAATGTGTTTAGGAATATGCGATATTTTAATAAATGATATATAATTTGTTCCTAAGGGTTGGTTTACAATATACTTTAAAAGTTTGATCTAAATATTCATTTCTGTCTAATGCAATACCACTTACCTTGATTCGAAAGTTCAACAAATTATGATTATAACATGTACCTACGAATTAGAAACGGCGTCATAACTTTATAAAACAAATTTAGTGAAAAAATAAACAATTCAGCTGGACTTTTCGTTGTACTGCGCCATTGTCATTTGAATTTGTTTAAAACACACTATAAAGAAAATATAACAATTAAATATTTGTTAGTGCATATATGAATTATTATTTTATATTAGATTTTATTTATTTATGTTCTTTCATTTTGTAGTAAATTTAAAAACCTCATTCTTATGAGCACTATGAGCAGGATAACAGGAAGTTGAAGAGACTGACGAAATCCTTCGCTGGTCATTTCCGTTGCGCCATGTCCTTTTCTATACACATACATATTTACAGATTTTAATAAACATTCTTAATTCTAAATTACGATTTTGTTATAAATTTTATTTTACCTGCAACTTTCATACAACATTATCACAATAAATATTTGCAATAAGAATAAATTAAATTATGACACAGTGTTCGTCGATGTAGTGAAAATATTTTTTTTTTAATTTTAGGGTGGTAAAATGTTCAAGTGCTTCGTTTTCTATTTTAATTCATAGTCTACATAAAGTTACTATTAATTGGGATTCAACAATATCATCATGTGTTATTATTACAACTATTTATAACTATAGGTAATAATTACAAATTGAAAAAGGGTTTGCTGTCCGGCAGCTAACTGCACCTCCCTCGTCTAACATGCAGATGGATACTGTTACCCAGCAAATACGGGAGGTACAGTACACGCTTATAGTTTGCGGTATCACAGTTCACTAATCTTGGTTAAGATGCATTCACTTTTAAAATACCGGAAAACGGTAATGTCAGTCGTCTGCTATTTTTTCTCGTAGATTCTATTTAGATTTTGACGACTGTAGTAATGTCAGTCTATGGAGAAGCGGTTTTGTGAACAGCCAATTTTCCCCAGCTTGTTTGAACATCTTTAAATAAAATATTATTATTTCTTTGAGAGATGGTATTTATTAATTAACAAACCTTTGTTTCCCATCGAATATTGTTTTCTTTTCTGTCTTTCGCTTCGTCTCTTTGTCGTTGTTCTACCATTGCTTTCGCATTTGTTGCTCTTTCTATATTGTTATATTTTAAGCCGGCTGTTACTTCTTTCCATAAACGCCTAGATTCTTTTTCTTCTTGTTGATAAATAGGCTTTACTATTTTCTTAACTACACTTAATTCATTTACGTCTATAAATGGCTCTGTTTCCTAAGAAATAAATTAAACGTCTCTATATTTATCTATTATTATTATTATTATTATTATTAAAATAATAATTGATTTGGAAAATTGGGAAATGATCGGACACGCAGTCTAATGTAAATAATTTATTTCCTGGCCTACGTTTCGACTGTTACTACAGTCATCCTCAGGGCTAGAAATGGTCAGTGATTGTAAACGGTAACGTATAATCATTGACCATTTCTAGCCCTGAGGAAGACTGTAGTAACAGTCGAAACGTAGGCCAGGAAATAAATTATTTACATTAGGCTGCGTGTCCGATCATTTACCAATTTCCCATTCTGCTACCAGTCGATCATCGTACTCCACAATAATTGACTTAATTATAAACAATGACTTCTTTCTACAGAATGCGGCAGAATAACCCCTCCCGTTTTACTGTTGGGATCCGCAAAATCCTTTGGCGACGCTGTAAACGCACCTGTCATGGCGGCCAGTAGGACATGTCAGATTTGTTTACATTTTAAATTAGCGCTTTCTGACCCAAAATATTGTTACCAGTTCAAATCAAGACAATTTTTAAGTTTGTTTAGTCGAATCCTTGATCAAGAAACAAATTCGTGATTAATTACTACTTGTGGCGTAACTCGACTTACAATTCTGACTTTTAACTGCAGGGACAAATATTAGTAAAATCAATGAATACTGTCAATAAATATCTTAAAACCACATACCTGCAAAATTGTATCATAATTATTTTTTGTGAAATGCAAGGAACAGTCGTATTTATTTGTCAGATTAGAGCTTTTCGATGTACATTATGTTCATTTTCTTTAATTTGCTTAGTATTCGAACATTTTCAAAAGAAATTATAAAATGAAAGCCTAAAGGCCGCCACGCACTTGAGCGACGCGAAGCGAAGAGAAGTTTTTTCATTCAATGTATTTTTATGTGCATAGTCGCCTCGTTGCTCTGCTCTTCGCTGCTCCAAAGTGCGCGTATACACATAAGTATACATTGAATGTAAAAACTTCTCTTCGCCACGCTTCGCTTCGGTCGCTGAAGTGCGCGTTGGCCTTAAGAACTTCTTTTTCTGTTAAACGAACCGATGTTTTTGATGTTTACATAATTTGACATGTCTTACTGAGTGCCATTAATTTAGTTCTCTAAAATTCCGCCGGTGTCGCATGCTATTCTGCGGGTTCCGATAGCATTGTGAAGCGAATAGCGGTCGTAAAAGGGAGAGGGTGGTTGTCTATGAAGACTGGTGAATGAGAAGTTTGTTCCAAAAAAGCAAACGTGAAGGAAGGGAAATCGGGCAGTTACCATAAATTATGAGGGTGTAAGAGCATAAATGCAGGTTTGATTTCCCTGAGGCGATATTCCTTGGCCCGCGCGCTCATTAGATCAGACCAGACTGTGCGGTTTTTTTTTCTGTTGATCTCAAAATTGAGGAACCGGCAAACCTTAAAGGAGGCAATCCGCATAGAAATCTACCATATACCCCAAGAAACGCTCGAAGAGTTACGCGAAACTTGTAATAGTGTTTGGACAATGACAACACCACCAGGCTGATATTACTTTCAAAACCACCGCAGGTCTGTTCGTTTGTCTTACTCTAAACATGCTGGAGTACTCTGATATTTTTCATTTATTCGCTTATATCAGATTTGAGCAATTGCTCGGAGCGTATACAAACGAACGTAAATTTAAGGAGTTTGTCAAAACTTTAGAGTTTATAGCTGTCAAACAAGTGTTTGGTTTTTTGTTATTTGGTAAACTCCACTTGGTAAACATGGATCTTTTAATAGAAAATGAAATGTCTTTTAATTTCTTCGGCAGTGCCTTCAATATCACAAATTTTACACACCAAACACATATAACATAAAAGGGACCGATGTAAATAAACTCAACAAAACACAACACAGATGTTAAAATTACGCACAATTCTTGCTTGCTCTTTCTTACTCCTCGCGACTAGGAGAAAAAAAACATGATCTAAGCAGATACGAGCAATTGCTCGATTGAAACCAAACAAAATTGAAGTAATGATCTGTGACAAACGGACACGGATTTCTGCATGGGGTAGAAAGAGTAAGACAAACGAACAGTCCTCACATGACAAAACTTCCCGTTATAACACTTAAGGTACATTCACAAATGAAAATTAGTTTTAGATTTATGGTTTATACTTTAGATTTAAAGATATTGACCGCATATTATGTAACGACTCCATTCATACTTCAGAATTTAGTGTTTCCAAATCCAAATCATAAAGCCAAACATTGCAAGGTCCAAACTTTATGTTTATGATTTAGTTTGACGTCACAAACTTCATCAATGAGAACGAGTCCGAAACGATATAGATATATACACCCATCTTTATTTAGTATTCACTTGATGGATTCGGCTTTTTAAACAAATGCGATGAGAACATGTCACAACTTAATTGCTGATCTGTATGAAAATTAAATTACTGTTAATTAAAAGTTACATTTATGAATGACTTACTTAAACCTAAACAAAAACCCTAAACCTAATTTTCATTTGTGAATGTACCTTTATAACAGGGACGTGAAAATCTCATTTTTATCTAGAGTACTTATTTTTTTAATTCATTTTCAAAACTAGGGAGGATCTTTTGCCGCACCCTGTACGATATTTGTTAAATTGAATACGCAAGAAATTTATGTGCACATGAATATATGTTTAAGATCTTACTTGTGTGATAATGTACTTACTAAATTTTTTTAAATGCTTATAGACCCTGAAGAACTTATAAGTGTACACCAAATCGTAGGTTTTGTAAAAATATATGTTGTATGATTGAGATTTCGAGTAATTGTTAGCACATATTCAATAATTTATGATTCCTCGTCTCTCATATAATTTAAAATTTGTAGTAGTTTTTGACTTCTTTCAAGCAAAAGCCAATTTTGGAAAATAAAAAAGCAATAGAATAGAGTGTGTACATGTTAAGAACAAGCCTGCTACGTCATTACTCGGTTCTGCTGACCACGTCTCTAAGGCTAAGAAAATGTTCAGAGGCGCGCACAATATTTATTTTTCTATATTTCTTCATTACGGAGCGTAATTAGCTCCCAGTTTTAAACAAAATTGACGAGCCTATGGACAGTTATGTTTTTACAGTGTACGCACTTTACGACATTATGTGTGAAATTGTGATATTTTGTAGAAAATACATAAAAATAGTGTTTACCTTTTCTAACCACTTGGCCTCGAGAAGTCCATTCCATTCTCCAGTAATATTCAAGAAGGGTTTTTTATCATTAGGCCCGAAAACATCTGCTGTAACTCTATGCTTTTTGTTTCCGTAGAAAGGCTTAGTTAGGAATTCCACATTGCAGTGGTAACCAGTTTTTTGGCAAGTTATTGTCACGCTACCTCCTAATTCTATCCATGGAACTGTCAATATTGATCTACCATAACCATTTGGAAATGTCACGATATATTCTTCATTATAATCTAACACAGACACGACACCCTGACCGATATTGTATACGCACACGGACAGACCGAGGAATTTTGATTTTGTATATACATGGGCGTTGAAGCAGATTTTTTTATTGTAATGCTCGGCGTAGAAAGCTGAAACTGAAACACAAGATTAGTTTTTTTAATAATTAATAAAACTCAGTTAAAAGTGAAGTTGTTTATTATTCCCTCTGCCCCAATATTAGACCATAATTAATATAAAGTTAAGATGCGTTCAGAGCTACTGAATTATAAATTACAATTAGTAATTACGAACAGTAATCGGTTTTAAATAAGAAATATAAAAATATTTCGGATCATATTTTCTATTGTGATAAAAATAGGGTTAGAAATGATCAGACATTCTGTAACAAGGGACAAGTAGGTACAGCTTGATCGCCGAGCCGTGATCGACCAGTTTAGATGCGCAGTAGCCTTGCCTTAAAATTGTGGTGGGGATTTTAATCCCTTGCCAGCAGCCGCGTTTCTAGTGCGTTCTCTCTCTGCGCACTAGTTATCCCCACAGCTCACGGCTCGGCGGTCAAGCTGTACATATGATTCTTTGCCTTTCTACAATTTTATTATACCAGAAAGAAACAAGATGATATATCTGCCGCACTAATTGTAAGTGAAAAGTTTGCACAGGATGCGGCAGAACCAATTGAGCAGTTTGGAGGGGTAGGTGTTCGGGCAGTGGCGGGGGTAGGTAGCTGCACTAGGTCTCCTTTTGTTGTCGGCATCCCCATTTTAGTACCCAACATGGTTTGGACCGGAGTACATCGTGGCTTTGCCGTGCGTGCGTTTTATGAAAACAACCAGTCTGTGATTGAGACGCAAAGAGCTTTTCGGCGACGGTTCAACATTCCGTGAAATAATGCTGTTCCTACTACGAACACAATTCGGTCCTGGATTCGGCAGTTGGAGGAAACTGGTAGCACACTAAGAATAGGTACACATGGCCGACGAAGATCCATCAGAACACCAGAAAATGTGGAGCTAGTGAGAGCAGCAGTCGAACAATCGCCAAGACGTTCTGCTCGAAGGCACGCTATTGCATTGGGTGTTTCAGACCGCAGTTTGAGGAGGATTCTGAATTTAGATTTGAATTTCCATCCCTTCAAAATAATGATGGTTCAGGAATTGAACCCAGCAGACTACGCCAACCGCCAAAATCTGTGAGGAAATTCTTGCAGCGATCCCTCCTGAGGCAGCATTCTTCAGCAGCGACGAGGCACATTTTCATCTAAGCGGGATTGTCAATAAACAAAATTTTCGCTACTGGGCTGAAAACAACCCCCAAATTGTTCACGAAAGACCGCTACATTCTCCGAAACTAACGGTGTGGTGTGCCGTATCACAATTTGGCGTTATAGGCCCGTACTTTTTTGAAGAAGGAGGCGTGACCGTGAATTCCGGGCGTTATGTTTCAATGTTGCAAAATGTTCTGCAGCCCCGATTGGTTGTTGAAGAGGGATTAGGGGACTTTTGGTTCCAACAGGATGGCGCTACAAACCACACAGCCCGAAATTCTCTAACCGCTTTAAGAGAAATGTTTCCTGGACGTCTAGTGCCTTTGAGAGGTGACGTGGGGTGGCCTGCGCGATCGCCCGATTTAAGCATATGCGACTTCTATCTTTGGGGATATCTAAAAGAAAAAGTGTTTAAACGTCGCCCCCAAAACCTGCTAGAGCTAAGGGAGCAGATTGTTGAAGAAGTAAACGCGATACCCGGCGAAATGTGTCAACGGGCTGTTCAAAACTTCAGAAATCGGCTCCAGCAATGTATTGCAGCTAACGGCCGCCATCTTAAAGACATTATTTTTAAAAATTAATGAGTATTAAATGGGAAGTCCTACTGATTTGAAAAATAAAAACATTTTTTTCATATATACCCTGGTTTCTTTTTTATCACTCTTCAAAACTGCTCAATTGGTTCTGCCACACCTGTAGTTTGTAAACTTTCCACTTAACACATAAAATTATAGTCGTGGTCAAATATGCTCAACTTTTTCCCTTCTCTACACCCTGTTTCTTGGCTTGCGGTGTTGCCGCTTCTTCATAACTGAAATGGCAACAGTGTAGAAATCTCCAGTTCATACTTATTTATCGGCATGTACCTTAATTTTGTCGCTGCGTACGGTAGCGTTGTTTCCCATAAGTCAAGGTGCGTGTATTAATTGAAAGTACTAATTGTAATTGATAATTGGATAGCTCTGAACGCAGTTTTATTTTTATGAATGAAAAAAAATTTGAAAATTAAAAAATTGCAGTGAAATATCTTACTGGGCGGATGATGAGAAACTTGTTCAGCGACAAAACACAACTGATCCTTCGTACACCAGGGAACAGGTCCATCAGTTACGCAGTCAATGTCAGATTGAGGAGGCTCTTCTACATCCCAGTAACATCGGAAAATTTCCCCCAACACTGGATTGTACGGCTTTCTAGCAACAGTACTTTTACGACCAGCGTGGTAAGATGACAAATACCATCTTACTACTTGGATCATTCTGTCTCTTGGATCCTTCAAATCTGCTATTCTGTTAAATAATAATTGTATTAGTTTTAAAAGTATTTTACTGAAATTTATTTTCTTACTTTACAAATATATCTGGATGCGCGAAGTAGTCTGCGTACATTTCAAGTAAAGACCTTCGCTCTAAAATAAAAGTGGGAAGCACAACTTTGGTAAGGTCCATTCCTATTTTCACTTGGGATAGTAAATGTGATATAACGGAACCATGGCATTCCATGGATCCCATTTCGGGGTCATCGTCGTCATCTTCATACAAAGCTGGAAAGAGTTTTCAACATTAATCATTATTTCTAATCGTATAAATAAACCTTAATGATTAAAAAATCTAATTAATGAAGATTTTGTGGAAAATTCATGGACCCCGCAGGGATTTGAACCCTTGACCTTCTCATATCGAATGAGACGCTCTAACAATCCCACTGAAGTCAATGAATTTTTTATTCGACTATGCTCTATTCGTTTTAACTATAGAGTGGTGTGAAGATAGGTGTAGTTTGATCTTGTTGTTTGATTGGATAATATCGGGATATTAACCAATCAAAAACCAAAATCAAACTGCACCTATCTTCCCACCACTTTATAGTTAAAACGGATAGAGTATAATTTAAAATATAGATTTTAAACATACAAAAACTGAATATGTTATTCAAGTAATCCACCATTTAATATTGAGTTTCATCGCCTTTATTAGTAATACCAGCTTTAATACTGTATCTAAAAGGCCTGCACATTCTTCTGTTAGAGTTTTACAGTACGCACTACCCAAGCCACACGAAAATACAGGCCTGAATGCTCAATTTGTGACGTCACAGCTAGCCTTACAGCTACTAGATAATACATAGCTGACTCGTCCACCATATTGGTGCCAAAATGAAAGCAGTAAATTATGAAATAAAAGTGTATTTCTTACAAGTTTATGTAGTAACTATCTTTCATAATTAAATATAACTTCCATGTTTGCCATATTATATTTATTTAAAATAATAAAACAAGAAAAAATACGGTTCGTTAAGATTTTTGAGGTTAGAGAAAATATATGTATTGCATACGTATCTGTAAAAATTAAAACCATTTCTCAAATGATTTGCTCAATTTGGAGCAGAACAACCAACCAATTATGGATAATTTCTATGATTAATAATACTGTAACGCTGATATTGAATAATTTAAGTGGCTCCAAAATGGTGGACGAGTCAGCTGTAATTTATCTAGTAACTATAGCTAGCCTTTTGTTATCACGCCACGCCTCGAACAACAGCAGTGTAAGCAAAGGAAATATACGGAATTTTAAACAAATGGGATTGTAAAATGTGATTTACAAAGATATACAACTCGTAAATAACTATTCAAATATTATATAATAACTATTTTATATACTTAACTAAACAAATTAAATAAAAAACGAATTATAAATGGCCTAAATTTATGAATAAACTCATGCTTTACTTCAAATTATTTAATGTTGTTTAGTTATTATTATAAATTCTCGTGTAGTCTCGACACTACGCATTGGTTTTTATTTTAAAGAAGTAGTTATTCTAATCCGACCAGACAGAAGTGAGAGGTTAAATTTTTTAATTTACAGTGTATCGGCCAATTAAGTGTAAAATGGTGAATAAGTTTATCATCATTGTATCCTAGTTCAACTTCTTCAAAATTCATGTTTTATAAATATTATTTTTTATTCTTGGTTTATGCAAGAACAACCAATATGAACATTTTGTAATTTTAGAAATTAATAATTCAACTAATTTATATTCTTAATTGCAGTAAATGTACAGATACTTCTCAATAAAAATCAAAATGAAACTGCTAGTACCATCTAGCGATCATTTCTGAACTAATATTTCCATAAAACATTTATTTTATATTCAAATATTGTTTGAAATTCCCGCAAAGATTCGTTTCCTAGCTCATTAATTATTTAAATATATTTTCCAGGCAAAATAAAGCAAATTTACTTCGATTTGAAACAACAAGCAACAATATAAAAATAGTACTTTGGTTTGTGCAAGTCTGTTACTCTCTTGTTAAAAAATGAAAATAGTGCAAAATCTCGCTTCTTCGCGTAGTAATTTTTGTACATATTAATTAAATGTTTTCTACGCTGAAACAAGTAGATCTTTATATTTCAATTTCACGATTTTGCTGATATTTAATTTTATTTATAAAAATGATGAAATGAGGATGGTGCTGACATCCAACGACAGAAAATCTATACATTTTTCATCAATGTTGGACTAGGCTCATAGAATGTATCTAATGGTTTAATATTTTATATGTCGGTTATTAGTTCAAATAAATTTGTTGATTAATGCAAGAACAACCAATGTCAACTAGTAATTTTGGGAGTGAATGTTTTAATACCAACAAGAAACTATTTTAGTCAAAAT
This sequence comes from Harpalus rubripes, assembly GCA_963082715.1. Lineage (NCBI taxonomy): Eukaryota > Metazoa > Arthropoda > Insecta > Coleoptera > Carabidae > Harpalus > Harpalus rubripes. Next base: position 58,443,707 of record OY720457.1, on the reverse strand, counting down.
AATCAAGGACTTAACATACCTTCATTATTACTGTATATATTTTTAAAAAATGGTATTACAAAGAAAATATTTGAAAAATGTAGTTGTTCATAAAATATTACAGAAAAAGATGTTTTACATAAAATATTTATTTATTACGGCATATTAAATAATTATGAAGGAAATATCTGAAATATGTAGTTATTTTGGGAAAATTCGAAGATGCTAAATCAATATGAATTATTCCACATGAACTATTAGACAGAAATTAATAAATTTTAAAGCGCAACTAACCCTTGACACCAATGAAGTTTAAATTTTGAGTATTCCTCAAACTGATAACATCGAAATGAAATTTGAAATGAATGATTGAATATTACAGTCAAAATTTGGATACGCAATTTTTTGTTTAAATGTAGTTTATAATTTAAACCTAAGTGATATTACCAGACATTATCTTTTAACAAGGCAAAAACCCGTTTTTTATACTGGTTTGAAAAACTGACTAATTTTTAACAGAAACAAATATTATTGTTTACTAAAATACTGGTAACCATTAACCGAATTAAATTAAAACCGGTTCTCAAGGGACGGGAAAAGTGCACTTTTATGATTGTAATAAATGTAATTACTTTTTTCATTAAAATTAATGAAAAATAAACTTTTTTAGATGGACGTATAAATTATAAAATTAATGGTCGGTTGGATTTTATAAACGACAGATAAATTTACTTTCAAAGTAAATACAATTTATTACCTCAAATGACAGTCGAACTTTTGACTGTAATGCGATAAAATTAATTCGAATTTGTTAATTTAAATAATTTACAATGGTAATAAATTTATTCTGTCTTCGGGGTTTTGCAATTTTTTCTGAATTATTTGATTAACAAGTTAATTTAACAAATTTAAAACCCTGACAGTAAATTAATTTTTAAACAAAAACCGTGTTAATAATTACGTTTCCAATTTCGGTTAACCATTATCCGTTATTTTTTAACAAACTTAAAAAGGAATAAATTTATTGGTATTGCTTGACCGTTAGTATGATGTTAGGGATGATGAGAAATAATTGGAGATGCAATCTTGGTAAATAGTGTTTATTAAATAGCCATTTAATTAACTTTGCTACGTTTCAATTCCAAATGAATCATCATCAGGGATAGTTAATGTACAGTTGGAAGAAAGATCATTATATTACAAAATCAAAAAGTTAACTTTAGTTGTTTCTGATGTATACACGTATTTTATTATTTCTAATACATATAATTTTTATTGATCTTTTTTCCAACTGTACAATAACTATCCCTGATGATTAATTTGGAATCGAATCGTAGGAAAGTTAATTAAATGACTATTTAATAAACCCTGCTTACCAAGACTGCATCTCCAATTATTTCTCATCACCCTTAAAAAAAAGTTTATGATAAAGAAGTGTTATTCTTACCATCGTAATCCAACGATTCATCTTCGGCATTTACAGAGAGGGTTGTGCTTTGTTGTCTAGCGATAGATAGTTGTCTTCCGGGAGGGACTACCGGTGCAGATTGGCTGTCATCAGTTGAAAACTGTCTTAGTGCACTGAACAATATTTATAAATGCAATAGGTTACAATATACATATACAGTGTGTTCAAAAAAAAATCCTAACTCGGAGTAGGCTATGAACAGAGAAACGTGTGTCTGATCATTACTCAATTCAAAAGTTAAGTCGTCAAAATTGATCTTGAAATGTAATTTTACAGAGAAAAGACAATAAAGAAGGATACAGTATATTGACATTCGCCGTTTTGTAATTTGTTTCCATTTCTAAAATAAGATACAGGAAGAAAAGCTTTGATTTCTTTACAAAACATTTTTGACAATATCTTATGTCAAATTGATATTTAATTAATTGACATACGTTTCTTTGTACATAGCCTACTCTGAGTTAGGAATTTTTTTGAACACACTGTATTAGATCTGTTCGTTTCGCTACTTTGCGTCTACGGTTTACTGCCGCCTCCATAAAAACTATATGGGCGCCGCAGTAAACCGTAGACGCAAGGTAGCGAAACGAACAAACCTATTGGGTGATAGCATGAATGGTAATTAGGAGATGACTAGCAGTGTTTTAACTGTCAATCGTTTATGATTTATTTTTGAAAAAAAAAATTAAATAACAGTTATAAAAAAATTAATTGTACGCAACTTTTATTTGAAGTATTTTGATATTGACAGAGTTAAAACACTGCTAGTTATCTCCTAATCACCATTCATGCTACTACAAGCTTTGTTTTAAATAAACCGCTGTTTTTTGTAAAAAATATTATGTAATAATAATAAATATCATTTTTTTAAACACGCGTTCTTGAAACATAAGGGTGAAATTAAATATTGAAATTTAAATTTGATATTAAAACAGTGTTTTAGTTAAAACAAGGCTTGTGGTACCAGCAGTTTAATTATTACATAAACCATATACCGGGTGATGGCGGTTAGATATGAACAGAGATTTTACATATAATAATTTCAAGTCATTTCTTGCTTTTCTAATCATTTACGGCACAAATTATAGAGTGCAAAATTGTTCAGAATTAAAAGTTGTATATAAAACTTGTTTTTACATTTATTATGTTCCTTGTATCTCCAATATGATAAATATACAGGGTGGTGACTTGGATGACGCATCATAGGGGTTTCAATAGTAAAATATTAATGTGCAGTTATTTGTTCCCCTAATTATTTTAGAGCAAAATTGTATTAAGGTTTTTGTTACAGAAAAAAATTCTGCATCCCAACATGCTATTGTTTATAATATTTCAATTTCCCGAACCGTAAAAGTAATCGAAAATAATATTTTTGCAAAAATTATTGATGCCATGAAATAAAAATTTAAACAAAACGCAAACATGTCATAGATTCTTGAAGTTTAAAACAGGGGGCTGACAATTATATTACCGATTAATTTTACAACTGTAGTTTGGGAATGGCACCGCAAAATGTCGCTATAGTCGCTATCGGGTATGTTCGTATACTTTCGTTGAAATTCGGCTTCTGTTCTTCCTACTGAAACAAAGCTGTTTGAATTTAGCTTCGATACGCGAAACAGAAACGTTTAAAATTCAAATAATTTTGTCATTTGTATATGTCAACGGGATATAATGCAAATTTGCAAGATTTTATATTCAAAATAAAAATAAAATTTAAAAAATCGAAATAGCGTTACTTCGGAAGTAGCGCTACTTCAAGAGGCGAGAATACGGGCTTATATATTTTTATTATTGAAATTGAAATTACAGGAACTGAAATGTGTAAACTTCAAATAGTCCAGCTTACATTTTACCAAAGAAAAACATACAATTTATGTAATTTATGGATATTATGTACCAAATTTTGTTAATAAAATTTTGTAATAACGTAATAACCGTATAATTTTTTATTTTATTTCAAATTTTCAGTGAACATAAAGTACAATTTGAATAAATAAATAATCACGTTGGCTGTGATTTTAATATTAGTTCTGGATTGGCAACGCTAAGATGGCGCCAAAAACTATATACTTTGTTTTTTTATTGTTTTTTTACATGTATTGTAAAGTGTATAGTCGGTGGTTTAAAATTATTTGAAAATGGATATACTTTTATTGTAGTTGATGACAACAATGCAATAGTTGATTACAACAATGTAGTTTGACGAAAAATTTAAGATTTCTTTAAGGTTTAAACGTGAAGAATCTATGGCAGACGTTTGCGCTTTTGTTTAAATTCTTATTCCAGGGCTCCAGTGATTTTTGCAAAAATGTTATTATTGTTTTCCGGAAATTGAAAAATTATAAACAAGAGCTTATTCGGATGCAATATTTTTTTCTGTAAGAAATATTTAAATACGATTTTCCGAATTAAGATTTTTACCATTGAAACCCCTATGCTGCGTAGTGCAGGTCACAATCCTGTATAAAGTTTTTACCGTAAAACAGGAAATTACATAAATTTAATATTATTATATCATCACGACATATTACTCATTTTTGGGTGTACCAATCTGTTTTGTACACAGATACCGGTAATGATGATGACAAATTCGTATCGTGTGGGCGTTTACCAGTCGTTACCTCACGGGCACTCATAGCTGGCGTGGAGAATACACCACATGTTTTATGTTTTCCCTTAACCGCCACCTACCGGTATATTAAGTTTACCATAGTATACAACAATTATCCTAGTGACGAAACAATTAGACAATTAATTTTTATTTGCATAATTGAAACCTTGCAATTATTATTAGCCATTTCATTGTTGACAATTAATTCTCACCTTGGAGTACTATTCCTTTTAAGAGAACACCTGCTGTACAGTAACTTCAACATATTACAGCGAACTAATTACACAACTGTTTTCAATCGTTCTATATATTCAAGCACAATACGATACGACACAATACTTGTTAATCAGACAATATCATTTTTCTCTTCTGCCAACAAAGTCACGCAACATTAATTTTGTTTGACGTTTATTTCAATTACAAAAGCTGTTAAATCTTTTGTGCTTTAAACTAACAGAAATCAATCAACGAAGTATAAATATTTTACAGAGTAATTTACACTATCTAAACCTCATTTTTCGTTGCTTATAAATGTATAAAATATTATTGCTTGTTTTATTGTACAGATTATATCGAAAAATTCAAGCACAGCTTTAACAATGAACATCAAGTATTGTGATTATAAATTTGGTGTTTTTGAATGTCAATGTAATTGTCCAAGTTTAAATGCATAAAACTTCACTTTTGGTTCAAATATATCACATGATTATAAATTTCTGTGAAAACTTTACAAAGATGGAAAATTTTTGAGGTTACATAGGCGTCGCGGCGCCTGCGACAATAAATGTTACTGCGTTGCGCAGTGCGAGAAAATGAAGAGATTGATTATTTGACTCCCTTGGACAAGATGTTTTCACTTTCGCTAGCAATCAATAAATCGGACAATTTAAATTGAATTTGATAAATCTTATTAAATACTAAAAATATGATTTCTATTTTGATATTCTAAAAGTTAATTTAGTGAAACAAAAAAGTCGTCGTGAAATAATATGGAAATGAAAACTACAATACCAAAAATTATTTCATACAAAAATAGCATAAAAGTAAGATTATTTTACTGTACAGAGTAGGCAGAGAGCGGCACAAATAATGGTAGTTATGTGCCACCTTGTCATAATAAAGGTTTCCAAGTTTTTTTAAAAATTTTATATGTTGTACAAAAAATATTAGACCCGTATTTTGTATTTTCGCTGAAAAGTTTCTAATACACCCGAATAAAATTATTAAAATTTTAATAAATTAGGCTCGAGAAAATCGACGGCGTGTGTGACGTCATCTACACCGAGAACATGCGTTTCTAGAGCTGAGTAAGACAGATATATGCCTAACGCTGTAAAGGGGGTATCAGACTTATAAGGCGCGAGCAGACACGTGGCTCGAGCCACCTTGACGTGCTTGGAATCAGCTGATTTATGTGCGCATGTCAATTTGACAAGAACAATGTCACGTTGACAACCAATGTTTTGATTTATTTTGATTTTGAACTGCTTTAATGTTATTATTTTACAATTATTAAGCAGTAAAACATATAAAATTAAAAATAATAACATTTTAGCAGTGAAAATTCAAAATAAATCAAAACATTGGTATTGTCAATGTGACATTGTTCTTGTCAAAATGACATGCGCACACAAATCAGCTAATTTCAAGCACGTGAAGGTCGCTCGAGTCACGTGTCTGCTCGCGCCCTATACACGTATCTGCAACTGTTTTGACAACAGTTGCTGCAACTTGCAACCTACGTTATCAGACGTACGTAAAGTTGCAAGAAATATAGAATTTTTTTAGTCTCGACGTTGGTGCACATGATATTTAATTCTTTTTTAAAGTTTGAATCATTTATTTGTATTTAGACGAAGAATATCAGAAATGAACAACAAATTATTAGCTACTACTACGTTATTTAAAATATGGATGCCTCGTATTCCACAGAGCTTTTTCTTTTCTTACGAGATCAATTAGAGTTTGAAAAAATTCGTCTGATTTTATTTCAACTCCAACTCTTCCAGCCATTTTTAAATATCTAGTACTGTTTACCGGCTGTTTATAAACAAATGTCAAACAGTTTAGGGATTTTTACTCCCTAAGGCCCTTTACTACGCATGCGCATCTTGATAGTTGCAGATATGTGTGACTAGTTTTCGAACAAGATATAAAACCAGTTGCAGGAAAATTGTCGCACTATCACACGTCAAAAGTTGCACGAAACGCTTGAAGTTGCAGAAAATGTGTGACAGGTTGCAGATACGTGCGTACGTGTGATAACCCCATAAGAATATACCAGGCACGTCATGAATACGCCATTACTTTGTGGCTGCACAGTAATCAAAATTAGCGCCTCCCCTTAGCAACGAACAACTTTGCATAGCAACTGGACGCTACGTCTACTGTATTAGCCACGCCAGTGTTTGTTGATGAGCGTGTCTAAAATATTCCCGCGTACACAAACGATGACGTCCTGGGCATATTCTTACAGCGAACGGACTTTACGTCGTTTTGTGTCACGTCAAAACCAATGCGAACATGGCGGAAGCCAACGACCAAATATATGTAAACAAAACATTCCCTATTCCTCATCACTGAATGTTCTGATTTCGGCTGGCCAGACATAGAAACTAGAGATAGAGATATGTATTGTCTAGTTCGAGTATTTCTCACTAGAGGCCACGTAGAGTGTCATTGTATAGTCTAGTGTTTAGTTTGAACGTTGCTCACTAGAGACCACGTAGAAGCATGCGTATTTTGTCTTTGTTTTGTAGTTGTAGTGGTTTTGTGAGTGATACATTGATTTTTCTTTAATATTAAACCTTATAATTTATTTAATGTTAACCACGAAATTTTAACTAAGAACACTTGCGCCTCTAGTGAGCAACGTTCAAATTAGACACTGATACTCTACGTGGCCTCAGTGGTGACCTCTAGTGAGTAATACTCGGACTAGACAATACATATCTTTATCTCTAGTTTCTCCGTCTGGCCATCCGAAATTAAAACAAACCAAATGAAGTTTTGTCTAGTTATATTTGGTCGTTGGTGTAGGCGATACACGCCCATGCCTTGCGCGTTCAAACAGTCATTAGCCAATAGCATTTGCCAGTGCCCAGCACGACACAAACATAGCCGATACTGAATTTTATGATAAACATTGATATCCAATAAGTATTTTTTTAAAAGCCGTGGACTGTTTAAATTACTATTTTTCCGAAAATATAGTCGTACGAAAACTCTTTGCGTATCAACAAATTTAACTGCAGTAATTTCGATCATAAAACGTTACAAATATATACGCAATTCCTTTTGTTATAGTAGTCATAAATTTGCAATAATTTTTATGTGATTAAATAAGTATTGTTTCCCACTACAATGAATATATCAAATAAACCGTAAAAAATAAAAGTAAAATTACTTACGTTGGAGTTTGACTTGCAGTAGTGAAAGGCGAATCGTTAGCATCAAAAAAATCATCCTCGCCTTCTGAACTGGAGTACGATGTCTCGGGAACCACCAGAGTCATACTTGCTGTTGCTGCAAAGGAAAACATTATTACTAATACTAGCTACAGCTACCATGATAAGAAATGGCATATATTTACGTTCGCAGTCAGATTACGCGTTGACAGCATTTTCGATGTACTGTTGTGGTTTGTAAAGGAAATAACATTGCGAGATAATGTTACAAATTGAGGAATATTTTTTTGTTCATTCATGTTTTTATAAAATTTATTTTCGCAAATCCAGGAGAGTTAATCCGGTCTTTTTACAAAAATTATAGTATCAGAACAAAATTATTATAACACAAATGAAATGAAAAGCTTGTTTGACACGGCCATAATTTATTAAAAATTATAATCATGTAAACCAAGACATTTTGTTACAATACTTTTGTTCATCATTATTTGTTATCAAACTGAATAACAATAATTTATGAGTGTCAAACAGGCTTTATTTTTAACGTACTAAAATGTTATTTCTAATCCCAAGAGTAAAATGATAATAAACAAAGTAAATAAATGACAAAATGCAACTAGGTCAAACTAAATATCAAATTAATTTATTTTTCTCGATTTTGTAGCTAATAATTTTTCTCTGACCTTTTCAATGACCTTATTAATAAAAAATGAATACACCGATTTTCAAGTAGTTACAATTAAAATTAAAACCGCTACATGTCATATTATTTTTTCGTCGATATTGCTTCTTTTAGATTAAGGTCGTCGTCGCGTACTTGAGCGACCGCAGCGAAGCGCCGAGAAGAGATTTTTTCATTCAATGTATTATTATGTGCTTCGTTTCGCCGCTCAAATGCGCGACGGCCTTATTTGTCATTTAAAATTATCGGGCGGGAATATTAAAAACTTTAGTCGATATATCAAAATTACAAGATATCTACTTTTATATTTGTTATTTTATATTGGGGTCTCGTGGCCGCGTGACTGAGTGTCTGGTCGTGAATCTGGGGAACCGGGTTCGATCCCGACCGACGCCAAATATTTCGATGCACTATCCACGCCAGCAATGAGTGCCCGTGAAGTGACGCCTGGTAAACGCTCGCACGGTACAAATATATCAACATCATTACCGATATCTGCGTACAAAGCAGATTGGCACACCCAGCAACGGGTAATATGCCGTGGTGATATATTTATTTATTTATTTAATTTATATTATTGGTAGTATAAAAAATAGTAAACTCAATTTTAATTAACGCAATTATTAAGAATTAAGTTGTAACTGGAACACGCTTAATGCAATTGCTGCAAATGTTTACTAATTATTGTGGTATTCAATTAAGATATAAGGTGTGGTGTTCTGGTATTACATATATTTCATTAATTTTTATACTTAAGCTATGAATGTTCTGATTGAATTAGAACAGTTTATAAATATTGATATAAAATATTGTAACAAATTTTTAAAAAATAAGAATTGGTAGGTCTCACAAAAATAATAATTTTTTTCTACAAATCTATTAAAAGTGGGCTTTTTAATGTTTGTTTTTAGCGTTAAAAATGTCATTTTATGACACCAGTGTTAAAAGTGACATATCATTGTTACTTTTGACACTAGTGTTAAAAGTGAATATCAAAAATTATTAGAAATACAAATTTTAATTAAAAAATAGTGTTTGTAGAAAAAATAGTGTATGATATACGTGTGTTCGAAGGTTTGGATCACTCCGCTTCGCGTCGTGTTCCAAACTTCCTTCTCACAAAATAAAATGTCACTTTTAACACTTATATCATAAATAACTATTATTTTGTTTATAAACATGCTATTATAATTTATTGAAATAGTGAACCGTCATTTATTGGAGAAAAAAAGTAAAGTAGCTGACATCTGGTGAGAGATTTGTGAACGCAGCAAATGGGGAAAAAGTCACTTTTTATCATTTGTTGATGAGTGAAATAAATGTTTATTTTGAATATAAATGATAAATCGTTTCAATGTTTACACTTTGAAATAAAAACAATAAATGATATCACTATTTTACTAGACAAAATGGCAGCTAAATGCGGGGATTTGTCGTCATTCGACCTGCCAACTACAGTTCATTTTTTTCTCCTATAGTGCACGAACGAATGCTTAAAAATGAGTTGTAGATAGACTTTTGTGCGCACTTTTTTTGATGTTTGGGCTGTGTTCGGAATTGTTTGGAGGCATACCAAAAGTCCTAAGATCCCAAGGGGAGCTAACTTCAGGGCACAGCAAAATTAATCCCTTTTTTGGTTTTTCGTTTATATCTCGATAATGATTGATCCTAGTAAAATGTCTATCGCAAATTTAAAGTTGACAAAATTTGGCATAAAATAGTTCTTATAAATTTTTTTCTTATCCCTAACCGTTTTCTAGTGAATAAAAAATAGAAATGACAGTGAAAATTATTTTTGGAAAAAATAACGATTTTCAACAGCTTAAAACTAGAAAACGGTTAGGGATAAGAAAAAAATGAATAGGAACTATTTTATGCCGAATTTTGTCAGCTTTAATTTTGTATATAAAGACGTTTTCGCTAGGACCTATCATTATCGAGATATAAGCGAAAAACCAAAAAAGGAACATATTTTGCTATGCCCTGAAGTTAGTTCCCCGCTGAGACCCCAGGACCTCCGAACACACAGTTCAAAAAATCAAAAAAGTTCGCACTAAAGTCTGTCCAAACTCTATCCGTTTTAACTATAACGATATCTGCGTATAAAGCAGATTATCATAACCAGAAATAGTTAAGAAATCGCTCTGAATAAAAACGACATTCAAATTTACCGGCGTAACTAACTCGGCAATATAAAAACATTTATTGACAATGTGTCAGTGTTAAAATAAATGACACTGACATTGACATAATATTTATTGTTTATACTCAGATTTTTAACACCTTTTTTGACGTGGATATTAAATATTATTGTCTGCAACGCATATAATTAAAGTGATTTTAAATTATTGAATATTAAAATAAAAGAATATACGAAATATTGAATACATACTTGACAGAATGGCGTTTTGTCTATTTTCAAGACATTCAGCACCAACTTCAATCCCTGACTGTACTGGACATTCACCGGAGACAGAAGTCGGAGAAACTGGGAAAAGAACGTGTGTCACAAAAATACACAACAAAAATATTAAGAAATATCACGCACAACATAGATAAACAAACAAACAAAAGCAAATAAAGATTTACATTTTTATCTCTATTATCAAAAATTAAATAATTTCAACTGATAAAAATATTAACCTGGAATAGCTTGCGAAGAAAGTGATTGTCCACTCGCTTGATATATGCCATTCACGGGATGGGCTGTATTCTATAACGAAACATTATAAAATAAAAATTAGTAAAAAAGCGAAAGTATCATCGTTAGTACGAACAATTGATTAAGGCTTCTACTTTTCCGGTGTGACGCTCTAACCACCTGAGCTATGGCTAAAATGATCTTTTAGCTCATATGGTTATTCGCGATTCAAGTTAGTTTTACCAACGGCCAAATATAACTAGAGAAAAACTTCATTTGGTTTGTTTTGATTTCGGCTGGCCAGACAGAGAAACTAGAGATAGATATGTCTTGTCTAGTCCGAGTATTACTCATTAGAGGTCACCACTGAGGCCACGTAGAGTATCAGTGTCTAGTTTGAACGTTGCTCATTAGAGGCGCAAGTGTTCTTAATTAAATTTCGTGGTTAACATTCAATAATTTATAAGGTTTAATATTAAAGAAAAATCAACGTGTCACACAAAACCACTACAACTACAAAACAAAGACAAAGTACACATGCTTCTACGTAGCCTCTAGTGAGCAACATTCAAACTAAACACTAGACTATACACTGACACTCTACGTGGCCTCTAGTGAGAAATACTCGAACTAGACAAGACATATCTCTATCTCTAGTTTCTCTGTCTGGCCCGCCGAAATCAAAACATTCAGTGAGGAGAAACAAGGAATGTTTTGTCTAGTTATATTTGGTTGTTGGTATAAACAATTGATGAAGGGCGATGCATTGCTTTTTCTCTATCAATCGTTTATAGATTTGAAATAAATTGCGAACAGATCAGGTCAGCTACCGGGAATTGAACACAGGTTTCTACTTTTCCGGGGTGACCACCTGAGCTATGGCTAAAATGATATTTTAGCTCATATGGTTATTCGCGATTCAAGTTAGTTTTACCGCCTTGTTTTGTGACGTCACAATGCGGTATATGTTTAAGGGTTGATTGCATGAAAGTGGGTTAACCCTTGAGTTACGCTAACCCAGGGTTACATACACAAACAGAGAGTTTTCAGCCAATTTGACAGCTAACCTCGGGTCAAGAAATAACTCACCGATTTGCACGGGTTAACCCACAAATAGCAAAATTTCACGCGTCATATTTAACACAAAACACAATTTTTTTGTATTAAATATGACGCGTGAAATGACAATTGTCAGCCATATGCATTTTGCTATTTATGGGTTAACCCGTGCAAATCGGTGAGATATTTTTGACCCGAGGTTAGCTGTCAAATAGGCTGGAAACTCTCTGTTTGTGTATGTAACCCTGGGTTAGCGTAACTCGAGTGTTAACCCACTTTCGTGCAATCTACCCTAAGACATTTTATAATGAATGTAAAATTAAAGGAAGTTTTGTGTTATTTAAAAGCAATGGATGAGTCCTGAAATTATAGTGAGGGAAATTATTGTTTCCGGACACATAATTACATGTGGGAAAAAAATCATTGAAGGAGATAAAAATGAAATAAGTATTTTTGCTTTATGAACACTTTTTAACAAGTTTTAAAGCAGAATTACTCAAATGGACGTTTATATGTTACAGTAACATCAGCCACATTGTGAAGTTATTTTTAAGAGCTTCATGAGTTGGCCGCTAGTTGGCGAGCATTTTTCTTTAATCGCGAAAGCGTTACTCCGGCAAAATAAAGGCCCGGCTTCAAATCCCGGTGGTTGACATGATCTTTTCACAATTTTCTTCTAATATTTAGATTTGTAAACTCTCTGTTACGTTACGTTTATAGATTATTTTGGAGAAAAATACTTCAAATAAAAGATGCTTAGAATAATTTTTTATATTTTTCTCTAAAATATTCCATAAACGGTTGACAGAGATAAAATTAATATTATTATTAATAAAGAAATAAAATGAAATAATTAAAATAATTCGCAAATATTACTCGGGAAAAATAAAGGCTCGGCTTCAAATCCCGGTGGCTGACATGATCTTTTCACAATTTTCTTCTAATATGTAGACTTGTAAACTCTCTGTTAATTACGTTTATGGATTATTTTGGAGAAAAATACTTCAAATAAAAGATGCTTAGAATAAATTTTTCTATAAATGTTATTTGAAGTATTTTTCTCTAAAATATTCCATAAACGATTGGCAGAGATAAAATTAATATTATTAATAAAGAAATAAAATGATATAATTATAATAATTCGGAAATATGGGGGCACTTATTATAATGTCACGTCACAAATATGAATTGATTTAACGACTGAAAGACAACCTATATGTATATACCGAATAGCGTGATTAGTGGAGGTTCATATTACAGTAAGCGACTCGAATGAAGAGCTACGGAAACAGTGTTAGCACGAATTACTGTCAAATATATGAGTTTAAATCCACATGGAATACAATTAATTTACTCTGCGTTTACCTAATACAGTGGAACCTCTATTATGCGGAAATCCATTGGGGGTTTTCGAATTTTTAATTCTTTTATATGTTAATATATTTTAAAATTTAAAGCGGCTTTACTTTTATATTTAGCAAAGTTTAAAAAATATCGGAGAAACAAAATGTTAAACTTTTGCAATATTTTCTTCCCGCCATTACGGCGTACATAACATCAACTATGTGCGAATTAGGTCTCGACATACGTGCCTAAAACGTGCTGCATAGAAAGAGACAGATGCAAAACACGATCACCTGTTTATATTTACATTTGACACTTGACAATTTAATTTCTGTGTTTATCGTATTTTCTAACTTTTACATATACATATTTAAAATCAAATAATTTGCTTTTTGCGATTTGACATTGAATTGGTGTGTTAATATCAAATATAGAAGACATTCGTTCATGTTTTCATTCTAAACTAGCGCTCATAGCGGACAACTACGGCGAACCAAAGATGCTGCATACATCATCGTATTGCGGGCAATTTAATTGACGATAAATTTAATATCATTTGTACAAAAAATACGCTATATTTTATTACTTTTATTGCATTAATAGTAATATTGCAGTAATGTTAAAGCTGTTAACTCCATTGACAATTATTTTACAGGAGACAAAAAAAAACATGTTAAATTTTGGAACTATCGACTTTTATTGTTTACAAAATTTTGGCTATTGAACAGATTAAATTACATATCATTAAATAAATACTTGTTGTTATTAATGAAAGTATTTCGACTTTCCGTGGACCCCCTCCCGTCATTACACCGGATAATGGAGGCTGCCCTGTATAACATATAACAGTTGCTTATACCTGGATCCCTCATAAATTTATTTATTTTGAGTACGCATAATAATCATTTCTTTTCCTTGTGCCTTAGCTCGACTCGTTTGCCGCACTATTCGCGACAGAAATTAACCCGTAGCCATCAAGCGGCAAACTTGAAAATTACTAACTAAGTCGGCCATCTTAGGACATTTAAGTTGCCAATACTAATGGGAGTGATCATTTTTAAATACGGGAACAGCTGCCACTTTAGCAACTGTCATTCTCAAACAGTTTTTATTTAAATATCTAACATTAAACTTAATAATTTAAATACACTTGCAATTATTTAGAATGTGTTGTAATATTAATTTATTTTTTCCAAATTTATAAATATTATACACTGCAAGAACATTTAGGTCCGCGAAGAAAATAGTTTGGAGTGAAAACTCATATTCGTGACGTCACATTTATTTTATCAAACATTGTAGAACCATAACTCGTTTATTAACAGAGATTTTTTCACCGCATTTTTAATAGTCTTAGTTTTACTTTCAGATAAAATTATATATAAAAAATGCTGGAATAGTCTACAATAGAGAAAATTTATAGTAAGATCTTACCTTAGCTATTTGTAAGAGTACAATGGAATGTTTTATGTTATCCAACATATTCTGCAAATAAAATAAAACTTTTTACTACTCAGATAATTACTTTCTCTTCTTCAGTACTTACATTTGCATGATTTAAAATAACTTCACATTTAGCTTTTTCTTCAGGATCGGTTAATGAATTGATACGTTCTTCAAGGTTCTAAAAATAAAACAATATAAAACATCTTAAAATAAATATTTATTAATGAACTAACAAAAATATAAAACGACAGTTACCTTGGTTTGATCTATCATGATTTGTAGATATGCATCGGCCTCAGAAACTTTATTATCAAAATCTCTGATGGTGGGCGGAGGTCTGTTTGTATCCCATGGTTGCTGAAAAGATAAGTATTAATACATTATATTATGTAAATCACTTACATTTATAACAAGTGAAAAACAAGTTACAACGTAAAACAATAACAACAACAACAGAAAAAATTGACAACACAATAACAAGGTCTATAGTAGCAGCTGCCGTGACTAAAAACAAAAACTAGTAACACTGCTAGGATTAATTTCCTCCCACATTCCAGTTCCTTGTTAATATTAATTTCATAATAAGAGACGATCTTCTGCGCCATGGGTGTCCAAACTTAGAGATTTTTTAGGACGCATAGTCAAAGAAAATGTGTCGAAGGCCGCAATCACAATTTCATATTTTATTTTTTCAAAACGGGTTGATGCCAATGGGGTAGTTGGAGGTCATGAGCTATGAAATACGCAGATCAAGAAGAGAGACAGCTAGAGAAAGGTCAGGCAATAGGAAAGAGAGAAAGATAGTTTTGCTTTCTGCGCAACAACTCATGACATTTGGCACGGGCTATACCATACTGAATTTTAAATTAACCTCTAGAGCGTGACGTCACGTTTGTTTACTATGCTCTGTTCCATTGAAGCCATTCAGTAGATGGCACTGGCAGCAGCGCAAATCTGAAGTAGCCGAAATTACATTGGGTAAACTTGTCTCTTGTCTCTAATTTCAGCCAATCAGAGAAGTCAAAACTATTCCCTATGCTCCGCAATACTGAATGGCTTAAATGGAACAAGGTATAAAGGCCGCAAATGGCGCTAGTTTCGTTGTTTTACTACTATGGGATGCGAAATGTCAAAGTGACAATAAAATAATTAAAAATTCTCCTAACCCCTCAAGGCATACATAGTAAAAAGATATATATTTTTGTCATACACTGCAAACAGCAAATCGCAAATTAACTGTAACGAAAGTAGCAAGCGTGACGTCACAAGGACAGTTCCTAAAATACACTTTATTTCATTTCTCTGGGCCACTTGCGACCCATGAATAGGGTTTTCCACAATTTTTTAATTTGTTTATATGTTAATGTAGAGATAAAAATATTAGACCCATATTTTTTATTTTGCATAAAAATTTATGAACGGGAGAAAAATGCAAAAGAATTTTTAATTTGCAAAGACGTCGTCCCGTGTCGTCACAACCCCAGCAAGACCTTGGCCAACCCTAGCAAGAGAGAAAGCTTGATGAACTGAGATAAAAACAGTTGTATCAAGTGAATTTAGCTACAAAAATGTAGCGCGGGAAAATTAAACGTAAACCCTCATAACCTGCATTAACTTGCATCCACGTATGTATTTTTAATTAAACGAGTAAGTTTAACCAAAAACAATTCGCGGTAAAAGCATATTAAGCATGCGCACAATCACCATCAAATGAAATAACTTCGTTTATAACTTCGTTAGGCGTCATTTGGCAACCGTTTTGGACATACGTATTTTGCGACTTTTAAAATTTTATTTTATTTTATTTTATGAATAGACAAGAATAGGTTACGTTTTTTTATAAATTACATGTATAATATTTGAAATAAGTGCTATTTACAATTTAATTTTTCATTTCTTTAATTTGTAAGATTAAAGTTGGCATTTGACAGTTCAAGTAGCGATTTTTCGGAAGTAGCGCTACTTCAAGAGGCGAGAATACGGGCCTATATAATTTATCATTATTTTTATTTTATATTAATATACTTTATACTAAAATTTATATGCAACACTTATTTCTTCAAAATCCGTTGGCTTGAAAAACCCTATTGGACACCCCTGTTCTACAATCTCAATAGTTTCCCTTTGAGTTTTGAAGAAATGAATTAAGGAACCCTATTGGAACTTTTCCAATTCCTATTAAAGTTTATTTTCAGAAAGTTTATATTTGGCTCTTAATCGTTTCAATATGAATAATCAATTTATGTTATCGTTTCTGAATCAAAGAGAAGTATTATATAAACTTCTGAAAAATTATCACAACTTTATTCCTGTTTTGATCTAGAAAATTTTATAAACGTAGTAGATGATATCATACATAGGTGTAGCCTTAACCTTGAAGAGCAATTATAAATCAACAACACAACGTTAATGTGTTGGGAAAACCAGGAAAGAAACTGAACAATATTCAAAACTACATACTACTGGCCACTGCCATGTTTTTGTTTTTTGGTTACAAGTGAAGAGAGCCATCTATTGTTAGTTAATAATTCCAAAGGTGTTTTAAAATAATATGGATGTATTTTACCGAATTCAAAGATCATTTTTTGATTGTTATCAGAACTAATATTAATTGATTGAATTTCGTAGAACATATAAATATATTTATATTTGATAAACTATTTTGAAGTTAATATGATTAAAAGTTCTAGGAATTTCGACAATAATAGTAGCTAATAAATCAGAAACTGTATTGGAACACGGGCATAAAATTAAATTGGAATATATCCTGTTTATCTAATAACACATTAGTCACACCAAATTTGTCTTTTCTAGGTTTTTGTTGGTAACAAATTTTGAAGGATCAACAATTTCTATCTGCAAAAAAGCTAATTTTTTAACTCGTTTTTTCAATAAAATTATGGAATTAGTTCAAAACTACGTTGCTTTTTGAGGTAACAAATTAATAATTAATGCATTTTTACCTCCCGCTACCCTTGGTAAGGGAGGTATAGGGGGGTGCTAAAAATCGCATATCGAGATTTTGGTAAATGGCCACGTTTTAAGGTCCCTAGAATCCAATTTTAACATTTTCACGATGATGTGTGCGTGTGGTTCCTGTTTACGCTCTAACTCATATACTATCATTCAGAAAATTTTGAAACCTTATTCTAATGGCACTTTACTTGAAGCTCAAAATAGTTTTTCTCCGAAAAATACCTTTAAATGTTTTTATTTCGAGATTTGTTATTATAAAAAATAAAGATTATTAAATTTTCTATTAGTTTGCATTAATACTATTTCTATATATTTTATGGATAAATTTATAAAATTATCCATAATTTAAATCACAAAGCCTGCGCTTTAAACAAACACAACTACTTGATTACACAGTTCGTATCTCAAATGTATGTAACTGACAGATAAACGTCACTGTCGAAAAACTAATTTCAAATTAATAATAGTAAACGTAGATATAAACTATTTAGGCTATATCTACGTTTAATATTTAGTTGGGATCTCATATAGTTACATTTCATAATAATAGTTTTTTTTTTTTAAATAGTATATAGAACCATAGTTATATGGAATGGATTTTAATACAGTTTCTAGTATAACTAAATATGTAAGTATGTATATTTAAATTAATGAAAATTAAATAGCGGGAGGTGTTGTGTTGGCCACATCAGATTTTTACCTCTCGCTAAGAGAGGTATTGGATTTATGCTAAAAATCGCATAACCAGATTTTAGTGAATAAGCACGTTTTAAGGTCCCTAGAATCTGATTAAAACATTTTTACGATGATGTCCGTATGTGTGTGTGGATGCTGGATCCACGATTTCTTACTATAAGACTAAAGACATTTTTAACTACGGATTTCTTAATCTAACAATAATGGGAAGAGTTGATTAAGTTTTGGTAACAATTGCACAACCGGAAGTAGTAGTTCCAACAAAAAAATCATCTAAATATTATTTATCGAAAATTTATGTAATAACTTAATAATAACTCTACGGTCCCCTCTAAAATAATTCTGTTCTATTATTGTTAACGGACAATTCTGATTGATTGTGTGTTGTACATTTTTTTTTTTTTTTGGTGCGCTACTGATTTGTATCGTTTATTCTACTTACCGGAAAAGCACGAATAATTTTATATTTAAACTTAGTCCATTTCCATCTTGATTTCATCAATTTATGATGCATAACAAACCGAAAGTGACACTTTATCAAAATGTTTTACAAAAAAAATATCTACACAACTTGCAAAATTTGTTTTTGTCCTACAACAGCTGTCTCCGTCGTACCACTGATGTTTACTTACTCTGTTGGCATGTCGGAGTATCGTGTCTTCGAGCGCGCGCACCCACTTCTCGCGTTCGGTGGCGTCGCGCGCTTGGAAGTGGAATGTCTTGTGGTCTACGGTGATGGTGAAGGTGCTGTCGTCTTCGTCGTCGATGCCAATCACTGCGCCTTTCAGCCGAACGCAGCCACGCCGTACGCCTCGCATCATTTTCTCTTTTGACTGTAACAATAACAAACATTAGAAATTTACTACGCATCAACAACAAGTTATTTTTAATCTTATTTGTTTTGAGTTTTATTCACAAATGTTTTGTTTATCAAATGCAAGGTTGTAAAAATGGTTTTGTAGTGTGTAGTAGGATAATAAAATTTATTGAAACAAGGCTGTTTTATGAACTTCTTGATAGTGATTAAGAAATCTCAAACATGTAAAATTTTCATAATTTCCTATTTCCATAATTATTTTATACTCTGTTCCATTTAAACCATCAGCGCCAGTTTTAAGTAATTACATTGGGTAAACTTTTCTCCAATTTCAGCCAATCAGAGAGATCAAAACTATTCCCTATTTTCTGCAATACTAAATGGCTTAAATGGAACAAGATATAGGTAAAAAAGCTTCAAATAAAAGTTGTAGAACAACAATTGTGTATTACCGCTATTCGCTTTTGTTAAAAATGGTAATTAAATTATTTACGAAAGATGACTATTCAAAGTCATTTGTTCGAAGAAAGAATACACAGCACTTTATAGCAGTAGCTTAGCAACATTTTGTAGTAGAAAGTAAAAGATTATTTAACGTATGTCTATTTAATTTATGTGCTGTGACAGATATACGTAACGTGCCATTACTTTTTAACACACTAAAAATAGCAGTGACGTATTTTGTACAGTTACAGACATGTAATTATCTACTACACTGTCCTCTGTACTAATGTTTATCCAGTGACGTCATTCAAATCAAATTATTATTTTATGGTTTACGTCAAGTCTATATTTTCAAACAAAATACATTTATTTTTTCAGTTAAAATGTGTCCATAAATATTTCGCGTTGCACGCCTTTGGGTACGACTTGGTAGGAAACGAAGTGAATTTATCTGCAAGTAATATATCAGACGGCTCATAAATGACCTTGAATAGTCATCTTTCATGAATAATAATATTGAAATTTGGTCGATATCATATTGGCACTGATATTATACTGATATAATATATTATTATACATATTATATACGTATTTATATTATTACCTATTTTCGATATTTTGATTTCACATATCGATAATATCAATATAAAATATAATCCATATTTGAATATCACAAAAAAGTGATAGCGCTAATCAGCATCAAAAATTCCATTTAATTTATATTCATTTAAATGCATCCATATTTAACGAAATTAGCATATGCATTAGGTTTTTTTGCATATAACTATTATTCCAATTTTCATTGTTTTCTTAATTTTAATTTATTTTGTGATTATGACGTTCATTTTATATCTATTTTAAATATATAATATAGTTATTTATAATGTATTAAAAATCCAGCAAAATAAAATCACTTTTCACAAACACTCTTTTTTTCATTTAAATTTGTATTTCTAACAATTTTTTGGCATTTGTCAAAAATGTCAATTTGTTGTTCCATTAGTCATTACCAAGGTAACTAAATCGCTTTTAACAATAGGTTAAACAATAGCCTGTCACTTTTTACCTCCCGCTACCATTGATAAGGGAGGTATAGGGATCGTGCTAAAAATCGCATATCGAGTTTTTGGTAAATGACCACGTTTTAAGGTCCATACAATTTTAACATTTTCACGATGATCATTCAGAAAATTTTGAAACCTTGTATTTCAAACTTTTTCTGTAATGAAAAGAACTCATTAGATTTTGGTGTAAATCGGGTAACCGGAAATGGCACTTTACTAGAAGCTCAAAATAGTTTTTTTTTCGAAAAATACCTATAAATGTTATTTTTTCGAGATTATTAAATTTTCTACATATTTGCATTAATACTTTTTCTATACAGAGTGTCCCATTTAAGGTACGAATGCATTGGGATTTCGAGAACCGTAAGAGCTACGAGGTTGGTTAAATTAGACAAAAGTTGCTCCACTAGGAGACCATTTTAATGGTATTTTGTTATTTGCGAAAAAATGCATAGGTCACTAGATATAGGCGAAAATGTAAATTTTGCAGTTTTTTATTTTTGCAAATAACTTCGAAGTGTGAAATTATACTGGATTTTGGTTTGCACTTTTTTATGTTCTTTCGACTGGCGATGCTCAATTTTTTTTATCAATGTTGGTTTTCGAGGATTGATGTCAAAGTTTTAATTTTTATATGGACGCCATATTGGAAAGTTATGCCATTGAAAAGATAATTTTTTTAGCTTTACAATGATATAAAATAGTCATAATTTATTTTTATAATTAACAGAGAAATTAACAAAAAATGTTATTAATACTAAAATTTAATTGAAAAAAGTAAATCGAAGGCTGCTGTTTAAGAAAATAACTATTTACTCAACAAATAATGTTAAAAATACAAAAATTATTTACAAAAGCTTTACAATAAATTTTCTATTAACCCACCATTTCGTTCTATGCACTTCTGCGCCCTTCGTTCTGTTCCTTCTAAAATTTTTCTTAGCATTCTTGGCCTACTTTGATTTATAATTCTTACTGTGGCATTTCTTAATTCATTTTCATTCAGATATTCCCGAATAAAAAGTTTATTTTTTAAGTATCCCCATAAAAAAATCTGAAGGTGTTAAATCTGGAGATCTAGCAGGCCACTTGATTTCGCTGTTGGTCCCTATCCATTGTCCTCCAAATCTAATATTTAAATATTGTACTGTAAATTTTAGTATTAATAACATTTTTTGTTAATCTCTCTGTTAATTATAAAAATAAATTATGACTATTTTATATCATTGTAAAGCTAAAAAAATTATCTTTTCAATGGCGTAACTTTCCAATATGGCGTCCATATAAAAATTAAAACTTTGACACCAATCCTCGAAAACCAACATTGATAAAAAAAAATTGAGCATCGCCAGTCGAAAGAACATAAAAAAGTGCCCTAAAGATGTGCAAACCAAAATCCAGTATAATTTCACACTTCGAAGTTATTTGCAAAAATAAAAAACTGCAAAATTTACATTTTCGCCTATATCTAGTGACCTATGCATTTTTTCGCAAATAACAAAATACCATTAAAATGGTCTCCTAATGGAGCAACTTTTGTCTAATTTAACCAACCTCGTAGCTCTTACGGTTCTCGAAATCCCAATGCATTCGTACCTTAAATGGGACACTCTGTATATGTTTTATGGATAAATTTATAAAATTACCTATAATTTAAATCCCAGAGCCTATGCTTTAAACAAGCAAAACTCCCTGGTTGTGCAGTTATTCAAATGTATGTAACTGACAGATAAATGTCACTATCAAAGAACTAATCATTTTAAATTAATAATAGTAACGTTTTAAAAAGAAAAAAGTAAATAGAACAATAGGAAAGTAATTCAATACAGTTTCCAGTATAAGTAAATAGATAGAATTTAGATCAATAAAAATTAACGATTCGCAAAAAAGTTTAAGATAATCCTCAATTATGCACTAGTGATTTCTATTCTATCGCGGTATTTAAAATTTAATCTTCATTTTATTATCAAAAAAGGTAGTTACTTGGATTAGATTAGACTATATTTCAAGAAATAAGCTAATCCAAAAATAAAGATAATATTAAGCTTAATATTTTTTGTGACTCGGAATAAATGGCGGGAGGTATTGTGTTGGCCACACCACTAGTGTCATAGTAGTTTAAAAAAAAACTATTTTATTTGACTGATATTTTATTTTTCAAATCTAAATTTCTAGTATTTTCTATAATATCTATTAATTTGAAATTATTAATTTTTTGATAGTGATAAAAAAATATCCTATTAAAATGGAACTTGAATTTAAGACTGTTTAAATTTTACTTCATTTGAATTTAAATTGATTCAGTAACGTAGAGGCAGAATATGCTGAAGGTAATATTTTTAATGGGTATTGTCGCCGTAACTATTAAATAAAAAAAAATTGACAACCACAGAAAGCTACCAGACAAAATTTACATTTTAATTGTACTTAAGCAAAACTCATTAATTTATTTAAATATGTATAAAATTTCAATATTCTATTATTCATTATTCTAGGTATTTTGTATTTCTAATAACACACATTTGTAAAAATATATTCATTGGAGTCAATAAATAGAGTTTACAAAAAATATCTCAACATAAGTTCCAAAAGTGTGACCCCATATTGATGTAGAATAAGAAATAATACAAAATGTCTGCAACAAACTATTATAACTATTATTTTACTGAACTAGCTGGTGAGATATTTTATAATATAAAATAATAAATTCTCTACGTATATAAATTTTTCAGATAAACGAACACTAACATGGCCCTTTATGTCCGATCCATTTCTAATCATTTTAATATCAATTTTATATTTATTTATTGTTACAAAATGGGGTCCGAAATATATGGAAAATAAGAGGCCTTATAATCTTACAAAAGTAATGCAGTGTTATAATGTATTTCAACTTATAAGTTGTATGTTTTTAATAATAGGGGTAAGTATTTTTTTTTATTTAAATACAATTTATGTGGAAGTTTGGGAAAATTAATTTAACTTAACAATATACATATATTAGTTTTATGTAATAACCTAGCATAACGTACAAAACTCGCGTTGCAAAATTCGTTATTTAGTATAAAAAGCTTAATTATTATTTTTCGTATTCGTCGAGATATTCGTTTATTACATTTTAAGTATAATATGAAGAATAGGGTACTTGCGTGGTACTGAAAATCTGATATCTATCACTAAATACCTAAAGTAAAATTAAAAACATGTAACATAAATTTTATTTTAAAAAAATTATATGTTTTTTAATAAATTAAGAAAGAAGATTTTCTTTGACGTCATTATTTTGAACTGGAGAAAGGGATGCATATTTAAGAATGTAACCAGTAGATGGCTAGCGAATGCGAGTTTTAATTTGATTTTGACATTAGTTCATTTTTCTGTCACTGTCCCTTTTCTTTATTATTTACAATTTGCATGGTTTCTGTTACTTTTATTATGTATTTCGATTTGTTAAGCAGGATTTTGAAGGATTTTAACTTAGCTTATACTTGTACAAGATTAAAATGACAAACGAAAATATTAATCTCCAAACTATTATTCAAACGTCAAACACATGAACTGTCATGTTTAAATTACCCGCACATGCCGTTGCTATTGGACGTACCGATGTTATTACTTTACGACCATTCATTGGTTCGGCGTATTTCTACGTCATACATGGCGGCAATTTAAATATTAAAATTTCATTAATTTATTTCTGGCCAATTAATGCCAAAAGAAAAAATATGGGTAGCAAGTGTTTATCGTCTCTTCAAAAATCTTAAATAAAAAAATGGCACGCAAGTAGCCCATTGGGCAATGAAAAAAAATTATACATGTCAAAATCTTATTGGATTTTTATGAATCCTATAAGAACATATACGGAGCGAAAATGTACGAATATTTGGCTTCGAATGTGTTGGATACATGCCAAGTCACATTGTATGAAATAGCGTGACTTTATGTAAATATAATGAACTTAATGTTTATTATTTTATATTTTTTCCTCTTTCCACAGATACTAACTTTGAATGAAGTCACTGGATTATGTAACTACCTTAGTAATTACTCTGTTTAAATGCACAATGTAAACAGTCTCATTAAAGTTACATTAAAGCTATTCAAATACCCATTTAACAAATAAAAAAAACAAATAACTAGGTGTTTACTAAAATTAATAGTTTAAAAATAACTTATTGTGTTTTAGAGAAGCGTAAACCCGCGTTCTAAATATAAAACTGACAAATGAAATCGTCATTTGGACTAAACACGAATATTCAATATTATTGCGATCGATAAATGTTTTTAAAATACATTTTAAAATAAAAGCATGCAAGAATGCAATTGATAAAATATCTGAGATTTAGATTAGACCTTAAAATATTTTTGATAAAAGAAACAATAAGTACGACAGGTATTTTATTTTTTGAAAATATTTTTTCATAATAATAAATATAAATGAAAAAATTAGATGATAACACAATTCTATTGTTACAGATTAAAACATATACTTTACAATTTTAAAACCAAAGGATTATTATTCACGAAAGATGATTATTCAAGGTCATTTGTTCGACGAAAGAATACACATCACTCTATAGCAGTAGCTTAGCAACATTTTGTATTAGAAAGAGAAAGATTATTTGACCTATGTCTATTTAATTTATGTGGTGTGACAGATATACGTAAATAGTGGCATTACTTTCTAACACACTATAAATAATAATGACGTATGTCGTACAATTACGGATACCTAATTATCTACTACACTGACCTCTGTGCTAATATTTACCCAGTAGCGTTGACGTTTAAATCAAACTATTATTCCTTGGTTTATAAGTTAAGTCTGTGTTTTTGTATTTTGCAAAAACATAAGTGAAGAACATAAATCTTTCAGAAAGGCATTATTTAGAAAGAAACATAATTTTCAAATATTACTCTTATTTTTTCCGCTAAAATGTGACCTTGAATAGTCATCTTTCGTGAATAATAGTTTACTTATATAATTTTGTTTCATGTCAGAGACTGACATACGGTAAATTTTATATATTTTATTTTTATTATTACATTTTATTTTTATATATCCTTAATACCAGAATGTCTTCAGCATTATATACTTGGAATTCTTAAAGATATGTAATTTTTCCTTATGTAAACAAAAAAAATCCTACAACCTTTTCTTAAAACTTTTGAATTAAAGCATAAAATATTCATGGAATTTGAAAATCGATTTACGTATATACTAAAAAGGGAGGTCATGTTTTCGGTCCAAAAATTCGATAGTGAGTTTTCAATGAATAAACACTAATTAGAGACCCCACAACACGTTTTTAATATATTTACTATGTAGTCTGTCTGTCTGTCTGTCTGTCTGTCTCTCTCTCTCTCTCTCTCTCTGTGTGTGTGTGTGTGTGTGTGTGTGTGTGTGTGTGTGTGTGTGTGTGTGTGTGTGTGTGTGTGTGTGTGTGTGTGTGTGTGTGTGTGTGACGATTTTTTCTCCGGAAATAACTCATATCAAAATTCCAAAAATTTCTATTGTCCGTGTTAAAGCTTTCTGCATTCATATAGAGTTATAATAAGATTTTGGGTAAAATTAGACAACCGGAAGTGGAACTTTACCTCAAACCCATAACAGTTTTTAATGAAATGTATATTAAAATATAATCCAAAACTTTTCAATTTTAGTATTTAAGACTTTTAAATCAATGGAAATAACCCGAAAAAATAATATATTAAATTATAGCTAAAATGGATAAACCGGAAGTGTTACTTTACTTGAAGCTCTGAACAGATTTTCGTGAAAAAATATATTATGATATAATCCAAAATTTCTCAAATTTGGTATTTAAAACTTGAAACATATTAGAGTTTGACTGTATATAATAAACCGAAAGTGGTACTTTCCTTGAAACTCTCTACAAAGTAGTTAGAAAAATAATGACACTCTTTTGTTCTCCTGATCATATTTTTTTCATAACAAATTTATTACTAATGTACTAATAATAATTGTATCTCGATTTTTTTGTTTTCTTTCAGGTAGGAATGAGCGGTTGGTTTACCGGAGAAATGTCTTTGGGTTGCGAACCCATAGACTACTCCAACAATCCGAACCCCTTGAGTCTAGTTAAATACAGTTGGTGGTGTTTTATGCTCAAAATGGTGGAACTATTAGAAACAATATTTTTTGTTTTAAGGAAAAAATACAGACAAGTATCATTTTTACATTTATACCACCATACAGTAACTTTGTTGTTAGCATGGGTCGGTGTGAAATATTTTGCAGGTAGTGTAATTTTCATAATGAAATATTGTATTCATGGAATTGATTCTATTCATATTCAATGAAAGAATATTTCAAGCATGAAATCGCTTATCTAGTGACATTACTTTGATTTTTTTTCAGGAGGAGGGGCGACTTTATTCATTCTAATAAATTGCTTTGTTCATTTTATAATGTATGGATACTATCTTTTATCTACATTGGGACCAGAATGGCAAATTAAATTGGCCAAATGGAAAAGTAAATTAACAATACTTCAAATGGTAATACATTATAAACTTGTTTTGTAATTCTGATTTTATTTGTTTTTATATTTTCAGGTACAATTTACTATTTTTATATTACATTCATTGCAAGTTTTTAGAAATGATTGTGAATTTCCAATGTTTGCAGCGATTATTTTCTTACCAAACATTTTTGTAATATTTTACTTATTTTATAATTTTTATCGACAAGCGTACAACAAAAAAGTAAAATCATAATAAACATTGCTAGATAATTCTAGAAGTTTAATATTATAAAATAAATAAATGTGACAATATGACGTAGATAATAATTAATTAATTAATTCGTGGAAATGGGCCTAATGGACGAAGAAAGAATTGTAAAAACTCATGGACCTCGCTGGGATTTGAACCCAGGGCCTTCCAATGTTTAGTAGGACGCTCTAACCATCTGAACTTTGTTTATATGAAATCTTCTTGATTCATTCGGCCCATTTCTACGAAATGTCACATTTTCGTTTTATGATTTTATATGTAAAATAAAAAGAAATCGATTATTTTGTCTAGTAAGCTACCTGTTGCCTCTTTAAGAACATTTAGAATTAGTGCTTCCATCTGGTTATACTTATACACAATTCCACATGTCTGTAACTTATAAATATTAAACTGAGCTGTTTATAAATAAATAACAAAGTTACAGGTGTTTTATATACATATCCTCTAATACCTACATCAAATTATAACTTTGTTCCTTTATTCTTGTTGTTCATTGTATTAAAGACAATTATTATTTATTAAAATGCTTGTTATAAACTAATTGCCGATAAAAGATAAGATATTGTGTTCACCTATCTCTACATAATTGTCAAATTAGAACAACTAAGCCGAATGGTGTATTATGAATATATAACCCACAATTATAACAACTACTTACAGTGTAATATGACAGTATTCCAGCATTCTCGTCCAACACGAACCACCGATATTGCCATCCTTTCATTACATTTGTCCATTTACTTAAAAAACCTTCCATTACAGTCATTTTCACAAAAACACCTTCGCTGTACTTGTCATTACTGATGTGAACTCCTGTGGCTGTGCGGCAAGCAGCCAACCTAAAATAACTAAAATTTACTGCAGTGTTGCTGTCGCATGCGAAGCGCGCGCATATCCAAAGTAATTTTTTTACATTGTTGCGTATTATTTGGCATATTTAAAGCTATTGAATCGTTATTATAAACATAAATATTGATTATTTTGTTAGCAAATAACAATAGTGTATGCAGTGTACAAAAAAGTCTGTGCACTGCAATAGTTTTAATCTATTTTACGAAAAATAGCAATCTTAAACCCAATTTTCATTTTGCAAGTTAAAAAATTTAAACTTTGAAAATAGATGTTTCACTGTATTTATATTTAAATTTATGTTATTGTTTATTATATCTAAATGATTTAAATGATCTATAACTTTGAACATATATCTTACTATTAAATGCGCTTTGGCAGTTTTAGAACGCATACTTAGGAGTTTAATTATGGAGCTTTATACGATAAAACAATGAATATATATCATAAAAACGTTTTATGAAACTGCAATAAGTGGTGCAAATTTTAAATAAGGCTGGAAGCTATGTCGAAACCATAGATTTACGAATGGCACAATGTTCATTGGCTTTTAGAATTATATTTTTCCTATAATAGATTTAAACTATTGTTGTATGGAGACTTTTTTTACCTCCCGCTACCCTTATTGGTAAGGGAGGTACAGGGATCGAATTAAAAATCGCATATCGAGATTTTGGTAAATGAGCACGTTTTAAGGTCCCTAGAATCCAATTTTAACATTTTCACAATGATGTCTGTGTGTATGTGTGTGGGGATCCTTTACTGTAACTCAAATACTATCATTCTGAAAATTTTTAAACCTTGTATTTCGACCTAAATCGGATTACGGGAAATGACACTTTACTTGAGCTCAAAATAGTTTTTCGAGATTAATGTTATTATAAAAATTAAAGATTATTAAATTTTCTACAGATTTGCATTACTTAATACTTTTTCTACATATATTATGGATAATGTTATAAAATTATCTATAATTTAAATCCCGGAGCCTACGCTTTAAACACACAAAACTCTTTTGTTACGCATTTATTCAAATGTATGTAACTGACAGATAAATGTCACTGTCAAAAAACTAATCATTTCAAATTAATGATAGTAATGTTTTAGAAAGAAAAAAGTAAATAGAACAATAGGAAATGAAATCAATACAGTTTGCAGCATAAGTAAATATGTGGGTATGTATTTAGATTAATAAAAATTAACGATTCGCAAAAAAGTTTAGCTAATCCTCATGTTTGGACTAATGAGTTCTATTCTATCTTGTATTTCAAATTTAATCTATTATTTAATCTTTAATAAATAAGGTAGTTACTTGGATTAGATTAGACTATATTTTAAGAAATAAACTGCCAAAATTAGTGTAAAATTCGCTAATCCAAAAATAAGGATTAGATTAATCTATTTTGTGACTCCGGCTGTAAATGGCGGGAGGTATTTTGTTGGCCACACCAGATTTTTTACTTCCTTGTACGAAGTAAAGGAAGTATTGTAATCGCGAAAAATTTCGGTTTTGAGATTTCAACGGAAATATCCATTTTGACCATCCCTGAAACCATTCTGACTAATTTCGTCGTGACGTCTGTACGTACGTATCTCGCGTAACTCAAAAACGGCAAGCCGTAGAAAGTTGTAATTTTGTATTTAGGACTTCTATAACATCTAGTTGTGCACCTCCCTTTTTGGTCATTACATAATTTCCAGAAATGATACTTTATTTGAAGCCTATAACAGATTTTAATGAAAAACTATATTAAAATATAATCCAAAACGTTTCAAATTTGGTATATAAGACTTTTATATTAATTGGAATAACATAGCAGATTTTGGTTAAAACAGACTAACCGGAAGTGATATATTACCTGAAGTTGTTAACAGTTTTTCTTGAATAAAATGGTTTCATTTTGATTTTAGAAATAAATGCTTCAAATAAGAGTTTTAGAGAATTAAATTCTGCGTCTAGCACATGAAGAATTATTAAATTAGCCCTTTGTATAAGCGAGATATGTAAATTTAAAACTTATATACTTTTTGGTTTTTGTAACGAAGCTTGCTATGCATTAGGACAAAAAATAGCAAAAAAATAAAAAATAGATGTTAATGTGAAATTACGACAAACACGTGCAATTTTATAATTGGGTCTATACTTCATCTTCATATTGGTCTTGCGTACAAGGAAGTTGTGTGGTCAAATTTTTATCACTGTATTCATTTTACTGATTATGTTTGTTGTATTATTAAAATATTTGCTTTATTATAAAAATAATATAAAATCATTCGTTTACACTTATTTTCTAACTATACAAAAGTTTGTAATTATTATAATTACATTATTATAATTTTTCAATACAAAATAAATTATTATTTCTAAAGGAAACCTAGAGTAGGTACATGATTTTTCTATTATACAGGTAACAATGAGGCGAAGGAGAAAGACATACCATATACCACGAAATTGAAAACCAAATTTTGAATATGAAATGTATCACATAGATGAAGTCCACATATTTTTACAGAGTAAATCCCCAAATATTGGCGATGATATATAAAGTTAGCTGTACAAATTAATAATGGCCGTAATTTTATCCAGTCTTTCTATACGCAGATCTGTTTCGAATTCTATTGTCTGCTGCATCTTCATTAACTGATACATCAACAATCTCTTCTAAAATTTCTGAAGTTTCTGCTTCTAAGTCGGATGGAGCTTCTTCAAGTTTAATTCTTGATTCAGAGATTTCAGAGGCTGCTGGTATTGTCCCATCTTCTGCATTACTTTCAGCTGCTTCAACAAAAGCTGATGACAATTCACCACTCAGCTTACTAACGGTTTTTGTTGCTACGTCGTACATGAAAATTTCCTTCTCTTTGCTGTCAGGAGATCTGTAAAAAATATTAAATTACTTTAGTTTTAAAAATCTGATGTGGCCAACACATGACCCCCCCCCCGTCAATTCCATGTTTGAAATAGCAATGAGCTTTAAGTAAAGTATCACTTCCGGTTTATCAATCGTATCCAAAATCTAATAAATAAATACCAAATTTGCCAAGTTTTGGAATATATCCTATTATTTTTTTCAGAAAAAACTGTTTAGATTTTAAGTAAAGTATCATTTCCGGTTTATCAATTTTAGAAAAAAATTAACATGTCGTTCTCATTAATATAAAAATCTTAAATATCAAATTTGAAGTTTTGGATTATATCATAATATTTTCTTTAATTGTGTCTGCTCTTACTTGGTGAAACAAAAAAAAACAAAATTAAAAAATTATGCAAAATACATTTACAATGAACAAAAAGAAAACATATTTATAAAATTATCGTACATAGGTACAATATCCAATAAAATAGCAAACATTATAAAAAATACAAATGTTAACTACAAAATTGCATTCAAAACATATAATAATTTAGGAAAACATATAAGAAATGTTAAAGAAAAAATGAATATTCAAACAAAATCAGGTGTATATAAATTAAATTGTGAAAAATATAATGCTGTGTACATAGGTCAATCAGGAAGAAATTTTAATATAAGGGTAAATGAACATAAAAAATCATTTTTAAACAAAAAGTCAGACTCAACATTTTCCAATCATTTAATAGAAGAAAATCATACTAGCAATTTTAAACCCGAAATTTTACATGTAGAAACTAAAGGACCAAGATTAGATTTTTTAGAAGCTGTAGAAATTGGTAAAACAATAAAGAATAATGAAAATATTCTAAATGAACAGACAAGCCTTAATAATTCACCATTAATGAAGTTTCTAGAAACATTATAAAATTTATGTTATAATTTATTTGTGTATATTAATATTTTTGAACTTTGTAATTTTTTTAAAATAATTTTTCAAAAAATTTAAAAACAAAAAATTATTTTAAAAAAACATTTATTGACATTTTGACATTTCATTTTTATATTTATTTCATATAATTTAGACATATATATATATATATATATATATATATATATATATATATATATATATATATATATATATATATATATATATATTTATAATTTAACGATAAAGAAGATCTGATGATGCTAATGTTATAGCGAAACTAGTAATCCAATAAAATAATTGTGAAACATAAAACCAAGTATTATTAAAAATTAAAATAAATATCATAATATATTATAGAAGGGGAGACTCAGTTTACACGTCGGGTAACCTTGTAAACTGAGTCTCCCCTTCTTGTTGCTTAAACTCGGCCTCTAGCGTGGTTGACACGTCGGGTAACCTTGTTTAAGACAGTACTATCCCCCTTGCTCCTGAATATGCCCCACACGACTGCGGGCGAAACGTTGAGCTCTGACTCAAAATATGACACAGTCCATTCCCGGAAAACGGAATGTTTTGAATTATATTTTAATATAGTTTTTCATTAAAAGCTGTTATGGGCTTCAGTAAAGAGTCACTTCCGGTTATCTAATTTTACCCAAAATCTAATCAACTCTTTATATGAATGTAGACAGCTTAAATACGGAAAATAGAAATATTTGGAAGTTTTTTATAAGAGTTATCGTAGACGAAAAAATCGTCACACACATGCACACACACACACACACACACACACACACACACACACGCACGCACACACACACACACACACACACACACACACACGCACGCACGCACGCACGCACGCACGCACGCACGCACGCACGCACGCACGCACGCACACATACATCATCGTAAAAATAGTAAAAAAAAAGTGTTGTGGGGACCCTAATTCGTACTTATTTACTGAAAACTCATCGTCGAATTTTTGGCACGATTACATTACCTCCCTTATCTACGGTATGACGGGAGGTAAAAATACATAGAGGTTTTAACTTACCCTGTAACTAAAAGGACTACGGACTGTTTATCCGAAGCAGTTTTGTTTTCACTTTCCAACCATTTATTATAATTTTCTTTCGTGGGCAATTTCAGAAGTTCTCTCAAAGCTTCACCAGCGAGTAATCTAACATCTTTTATGTCTCCTTCGATATCTCTCACTGTTCTTTCGCCTTGGTGCTCTTGGGCCTCTTTAAAATCATAATCAACTGGAGCGAGAACAACTACACTCGTTATATTTCTTCCTTTTAATTCAGGAACATCTGGAATAGGAAAATTAACTCCACTAACTTTTAGTGGTAAGTATCTATTGTATTTGTTGTCATTTAAAACAACTGGATCAACTTCAGTAGCGTCATCTCGAACGTAAGATTTTTGTACATCTTTTCCTTCTTGTGTTTCTGAGTCGTAATGCACTACTTTCATTTCAACTGGGGATTTAGGTTTTACTGGTTCTTTAACTTCTTCGATTTCAGATGCTTCTGCTTCTAATTCTTGATCGAAAAATGTTTTAGAGTTGTCGATAACCGGCTCACCATTTGGTTGAACAAAAATTTCCTTTCTATTACTTGCTGCAATTTGTTGAGCCCCACCTGCTCCGTAGAAATTTGCTAGTTGATCTGGAGGTAAAGCATCAAGTGGAATATCGCCTACTTTGTCATAATCAAGAACTGAAATATCTGCGTTACTTAAAATACCCGATGACAATAATTGTTCTCTTAATTCATCGGGAACTTCATCAGGTAATTGAATATTAGCGGGTAATTTATTTTCTTTTTTCTTTTCTTCAGATGTTTCTTGTTGTTTCGTAGATGTTGAAGGTTTTTGAGTTGTTGATTGATATGAAACTTTTTGTGTTGTACTGCTTGGTCCAGCCGACGATGGACTATTTTGTTGTTGATTGTACAATGATTGTATTGATTTTTGTTGTTCTTGTAAGTTTTGAAGATAATAATTTTGTGCTTGACTCAATTGTTGCTGTTGTTGTTGCTGCTGCTGTTGTTGTTGTTGTTGTTGTTGCTGTTGTTGTTGTTGTTGCTGTTGTTGTAACTGTTGTTGTTGATTGTGTTGCTGCTGTGTTAATGATTGTTGAACTTGACGATGTTCTGGATTAGGATTTGATTGTTGTTGTTTATTTTGTACATGACTTAATTGTGCAAAATTTTGAGGAAATTGTTGGAATTGTTGATGTATTTGTTGTTGAAATTCTTGCGGAGACAAATGTTTCTGTTGTTGTAATAATTGTTCTTGTTGTTTTAATTGTTGCTGAATTTGCAAATTTCTCTGTTGTTGTTCTTGCTGCAATTGTTGTTGTAATTGTAGAGTTTGTAATTGTTGTTGATGATTAAATTGAATATTTTGACTTGCTGCTTGAGCTTGTGCGAACTGATTATTTTGGGGTTGATTTTGAACTAGGGGTAAGGCTTGAGGTTTAACTTGATTGTTGTTTATTTGTGAATTAGATTCTGAATTTATAGAAATATGTTGTTCATATCGTGGTATTGATTGTAATAATTCGCCACCTGGTGGAATTATATGACCTAATTGTTGAGGTTGATTTTGTTGCTGAACATTATGATGATTATTTATTTGTTGTTGTTGATTTAATTGCTGTTGTGGTTGCAAATTAATTTGTTGATTATGGAATTGATAGTTCTGTTGTTGCTGTAAAGTGCGTGACTGTTGTTGTTGTTGATTAAACTGAACATTTTGTGGTTGTTTTTGAGATTGTTGATGAAGATGTTGGGATTGTTGTTGAAGATGTTGGGGTTGTTGCTGAATATGTTGAGGCTGTTGATGATGTTGAGGCAATTGTTGAGGTTGTGGTTGATGCTGCGGTTGATTCAAAGGCTTCTGGTTGAACTGTTGAGGTGGTGCATTTTGTGGTAATTGTTGAACAATGGGGAAATGGGTTTGCGGCCTATGATTTAAAATTTGGGAAAATTGTGGTTTTGGTGATTGCGGTGGGGGGAAATTGTTATGGAATGAATGAGATGTGAATTGAGTGGGGGGAAATTGATTTGGGGGGAAAGGCGGGAAAGCGTTTGATGGAAATTGTGGGTTCGGTTGATGATTTGGCGGGAAGTTTGGTGGAAATTGGGGAGGTTGGCTAAACTGATGTCTTTGTTGGGGATGGGGTGGTACTTGCGGGGGGCTTAGAGGACGAGGGGGGAACTGCTGCGGAGGGAAAGGACGCAAAGGAGGACCAGGAGGTGGTCTTTGATTTGGTTGATTAGAAAACTGTCTAATTTGTTGATGAGTATTAAATTGTCGAAACTGATTATTATTTTGGAATTGTGCTGGTGGTCTAGGATTAAATGATTGTTGATTGAAATTGGGAGGTTGATTATAATTAGGCGGGAATGCTGAAGTATGTGGTTTTCTTTCCGGTATTGGTTGCGAAAATTGTCCCTGCTGTTGTTGTTGTGGTTGATTGTTGTTTGGGAAAATAACAGCAGGTTGTGGGGCAGATTCTTCATGACCTTCCAGAGAAGGTTTTTCTTTTCTGTGTTCTGAACCAAATGTAACACGAATTCCACTAGTGCCAATATATTGTTCTGAATCAGGACGAATTATTGTTCTAATTGTTGTGGTTTGGGGTGGAGCAGCTGTTACATATTCTTGATGCGGTTGATCAATTTGAGGTTCCGGTTCCGGTGCGTCAATATGTGGAGTTAAAGCAGGGATGGGTTTATCGTATATTACACTATCTTTTCCATGGCCATGCGGATTTTTCTTGTATTTAACATAAAAAACTTGAACGGGTTCTTTCTTTTTTGGCGGTAAAGTTGGTACAGGTACTGGAGGTAAAGTTACATTAGATTCTTTTATTATAATTTCAATAATTGGTTCTGGTTCTTTTTGATAATAAACTGGTTCATGATGTGAATACGGTGGACCATGAATATTTTGCGCATAAATATTTTCGGATAAATGATTGTTATCTGTCAGTAAATCATCAGGTTTTGACAAGTCATTTGCCTCAGCAGTTAAAGGCAACTTGCTGGTATCATAAAGTGGGTCTCTCTGTGAGTATTGCACAAGAGGTTCCATTTGTACAGCGTAAGGAGGCGCTGGAACCGAATGAGGTCTTCCACGTTTTCCATTCGGAATGTAAGGCCGAGGTCCTGGAGGGAAATATGAAGGATATCTGGAAGGGAACTGGTAGGTAGGAATACTCGCTATTCGTCTTTCCAGTCTGAAGTTCGATCCGATTGGATAATTGTGAGAAATGGAATATTCTAGATTTCTTTTCCCTCTCTCTGCATCTTTTTTCATTTTTGGTCGGTGTTCATCGGAACCTATAGCCGAAGCTATAGCGTAACACAGCAAAACCTGAAAGATGAAGAAATTAGTGTCTCACAAAATATAGTACGATGAACAAAAATTGTATTATTTTTTGAATAGTTATTTATTTTTAATTTGAAATTAACTTGCAAAAGTTACAACTTAGTTAATAATTTTTTTTAAATATTGTTATGTGAGAATATAGAATAGGGGAATACAGCGCAATTGATTTAAGAGAAATTAGGAAAAAATATTGAAAGTATATGCTTAATAATAAATATTAATAAAGAAATAAAACGACATAATTGAAATACTTCGGAAATAAGGGGATTTTTGTTATAGCAGCTCGTCACTCATATGAAATCCATATATATTATTTTGATTGCGACTGAAAGACGGCCTAAAAATATATAACGAATACCCAGTTAGGGGCGGAGCCTACTACCAATGTAAGTAGAGAAATTCAAATAGCGAAGGCGTGTATTAGTCCAGTAGTGCAATTCTCATACAGTTTTTATTTGAATACAAATATTTTGTATTAACCTTAATTATTTAAATACATTTTCAATTATAAATTGACCCCTGTGGTGCACTCTCCACGCCAGCAATGAATGCCCGTGAGGTGACGCCTAGTAAACGCCCGCACGTTACAAATACGTCATCATCATTACCGATATCTGCGTACAAAGCAGATTGGCACACCCAGCAATGGGTAATATGCCGTGATGATATATTTATTTATATTTATTATAAATCATGTAGACTTGTACAGTTTAATAATATTCATTTATTTTTTATAAATATAATATAAAAATAGTATATATTTCAAGAATATTTAGGTCCACTAAGAAAATAGTTTGATATAAAAACTTATATTCGTGACGTCACATTTATATTTTCAAATTTTGGAGGACTATAACTCGCTTATTAATAAGTTTTTCATTGGATTTTCACCGACAGTCTTAGTTTAACTTATACGTTCAGATGAAATTATATTTAAAAATGGTGGAATCCCGTATTAACCAGATTTGATTTGAAGTAATGAAGACTTCCTTCCTTAAAGCACAAATCTCATAACTATGTTATGAGATCTGTGCTTAAAGTAAATTACTGTTACCAACAAGTCTGTATTTCTGCTTATTTTTTAATTATGCCCCCAAACTCCAAATTAATATCTATTTTATCTTGAGATATTTGTGTTCAAACCTGGACCCTAAAAATTGGTAGATATACAGGGTGTTCATTTTAAATGGGCCACCAATGCTATCTCGAGAACTATAAGAGCTACAAAGATGGTTAAATGAGTAAGCAATTTATATTTTCCAAGTCAAATTTAAATAAAAGAAAAATATTTTTTTCGACCAGTGGTTCTCAAAATACGGAACTTAACTTTTTTATTTTAAATGAGAATATATATTTTTTATTTGCTCATTCGTTAGAGAATTTAATTTTGAATTCAGTGATTGCAATTATTTTTTTTGTATTTTTAATTCAGTGAATTTAGTAATCAAATCTTCATAATTTAAAAACTCGCTTAAAGCATCATATTCAATATACCACATAGATAAACTATTTAATTTTTGTTGTCCTAAAGTACTTCTCAAATAAGTTTTTACACTTTTGAGAACTGAAAATGTCCTCTTTCCACATGCATTGCTTATTGGGAAAGTTAGATATATTCTTAAAATAATATCCAAATTTGGGATTGTTGCTATTATATTATTTCGTTGAATAAATGAATTCTGGTGTTGATAATTTGCAACGATAGTGCTCGCATAGTCGCACCACCAGATATCAGATGGCAGACGAATGTATAGACGATAATTCCCTACTTTTAATTCAGTTCTATGAATCTACATAAATGTCTTTTTGTTTATAAAATAATCAATAATGTAACAAATGATCCATGTATTTTGCAGCAACTTCCATTTCATGTACCCCGTACACCGTCACGTTACCAAATTACTTTTAAGGTCAATAAAGCTAGGACGAATTATGAAACTAAGTCACCGATCAGGCAAATGTGTAACATTTTCAACTCAATTCCATCATACCTTGATGTATTTAATGATTCTCTCTTAATGTTTAAACGTAATTTAATTTCCTACTATTTGACAGTTTGATATCTTTTGTTTATTGCGACTTCTCTTTACACTTTAAGTTTTTGTTTTGTGTTTTGTTTTTGTGTTTTTTTTATATATTTTTGTAATATGTATTTGGCATAAAATATTTATGTATAACATTCATCCTGTAATTGGGGCATTAGTCCTGTTAGATTGAATTAAATAAATAAATAAATGAATAAATAAATAAATAAATAAATAAATAAATAAATAAATAAATAAATAAATAAATAAATTAAAAAATAATAAATAAATAAATAAATAAATAAATAAATAAATAAATAAATAAATAAATAAATAAATAAATAAATAAATAAATAAATAAATAAATAAATAAATAAATAAATAAATAAATAAATAAATAAATAAATAAATAAATAAATAAATAAATAAATAAATAAATAAATAAAATATTATTTTCAGTTAGCTTTAGCTAAAATGTATTACATTTTGGTTACAAAATAAAATTCAAAATAATTGTTAATGAAGCATTTCTGATTTACAGGCATTAGTCATTTCCGGGCCCTATTTATTACGGACCCTAGGCAATTGCCTAGTTTGCCTAGTGGTTAATCCGGGCCTGCAGTAGCACTAGGGTGGTATGACAATTAGTTATTGTAGGATTTAACGCATGGTAATCTTCAGTAAATAGTTGATCTGTCTACGGCAAATGTGAAATTTGCGCCAATAAGGATGATGAAGCGAGTTTTTTTTTGTTAAACTAGTTAGTGGAATGTAGCTACAGCTGCAAAACATTCTGTAGATATCGTCAACATCGTTGAAGAAGCACCAAATGCATATTTTATAACGAAATCTAATTAAATAGCTAATAACTATCATAATAATTACAGCATCTTTTGCCTGATAACATAACCTGCATGAATAAGAGTTTCCACGCTTGTGTTTTGCGCTATTTATTTTATTTGCTCACTATGAAAGTTGCACAAATCAAACAGATTTCCATGCGTGTTTAAATTTTTAATTTCGCTGCGCCTTTGCAAATAAAGTCAGGCATTACACATACGACAAGAATGTGAAGATCTGAACAAAAAGAAACTTTATAGAAAGTGTTTTAAGAGTACAATGGTAGGTTCATATATTATCCTTTAAATGAGAAAGAGGAAATAATTATAAGTGCATAAAAATAATTTAGGTGGAATAAAACATAAAAGAAGATTAAAAGAATTAAAAAAAACATAAAGTACTTGAAGTAATTGTTTAGTTTAATAACAATAAAGTAGAGGAAAGTGTACACATACTTGTACACGTCTGTTGGCCTTACTAGCTATCCATACCTTATAGGTATTCAATTACTGTCGTATCCTAGTAACCTTATTTCGTTTGTCAATACTACATATAATCCTGTTTACACTAACACATCGCCTTTTATATCAAATTCTCTGAAATACAACGGATTTTATGGGAATCCTTTATCTTTTAAACTAGATTTACACTTCACGTAACATTGTTAATAACAATGAACAACTGATTAACGGAGATTAGCGATCAGTTGACTAGCATTGTTTTTTTCTCTGTCAATAGTTTATGAATTAATTTGGAGAAACCTACTTCAAATAAAAGATGCGTACAATTGGAAAAACATCTTTAATCCATTTTTTATATTTAAGATAATCAAAGAAAAAACTTTCTAACTTCCGTATTTTTAACGATTTCTGTGACTTATGGCCGGTTGCGCAACGTAACTTAAACATTAAAAATTTATTGGTATTACTTGACTGTTAGTATGATTGTAGGGATGATGAGAAATAATTGGAGATGCAATCGTGGAAAACATTGTTTATTAAATAGTAATGTTATTAACTTTCCTTCGTTTCGATTCCAAATGAATCATCATCAGGTATAGTTAAAGTGCAGTTGGAAAATAAGATCATTACAAAATCAAAAATGTAAGGATGAAAATAAATAAATAAATAAATATATCATCACGGCATACTACCCATTGCTGGGTGTGCCAATCTGCTTTGTACGCAGATATCGATAATGATGATGACATATTTGTACCGTGCGGGCGCTTACCAGGCGTCACCTGAAAGGATGAAAATGTCAAAAAATATCAAAGGTAATAAAATGCAATCAACTTGAAATTTTTAAACCATAAAAACACATTGCTCCTGACCAATTGTTAAAAAAACAAAGGTTAAACCAATATTAAAAATCTTGTGTGTCCAACACAATATCTCCCGCCATTACAGCCCGAGTCACAAAAAAGATTAAGTTAATCCTTGTTTTTGGATTAGCGAATTTTACTCTAATTTTGACTATCTTTTTTTAATCCTCTCAACAGGATTAAATTCCAATTACAGAGTGGGTTCACATTCACACACAGCCATGCCTTAGTGGGATTCGAACCCAGAGCCCCGAGGGCACTCATGACATGAGGCGTTGCTCTAACCATTGAACCACCGGAGCTATAAAAAATGAAAAT
Organism: Harpalus rubripes; assembly: GCA_963082715.1. NCBI lineage: Eukaryota > Metazoa > Arthropoda > Insecta > Coleoptera > Carabidae > Harpalus > Harpalus rubripes. The sequence continues at coordinate 58,402,763 of OY720457.1, read as the reverse complement.
TAAATTTTAAATACCGGGATAGAATAGAATTCACTAATCCAAAAATGAGGATTAGCTTAAACATTTTTGTGAATCGTTAATTTTTATTAATCTAAATACACACCTACATATTTACTTATGCTGGAAACTGTATTGAATTCCTTTTCTATTGTTCTATTTACTTTTTTCTTTTTAAAACGTTACTAATATTACTTTTAAATGATTAGTTCTTTGATAGTGACATTTATCTGTCAGTTACATACATTTGAATAACTGCGTTGTTTGTTTAAAGCGGAGACTCTGGGATTTATATTATAGATAATTTTATAAATTTATCCATAAAATATATAGAAAAAGTATTAATGCAAATCTATAGAAAATTTAATAATCTTTAATTTTTATAATAACATTAATCTCGAAAAAAATAACATCTGAAGGTATTTTTCGAAGAAAAACTATTTTGAGCTTCTAGTAAAGTGCCATTATCCGATTTTCACCAAAATTTAATGGGCTCTTTCCATTACAGAAAAAGTTTGAAATACAAAGTTTCAAAATTATCTGAATGATAGTATTTGAGTTAGAGTGGAGGATCCGCACATACACACAGACACCATCGTGAAAATGTTAAAATTGGATTCTAGGGACCTTAAAACGTACTCATTTACCAAAATCTCGATATGCAATTTTTAGCACGATCCCTATACCTCCCTCACCTAGGTTAGCGGGAGGTAAAAAGGTAGTTACTTGGATTAGATTAGACTATATTTTAAGAAATAAACTGCTAAAATTAGAGTAAAATTCACTAGTCGAAAAATAAGGATTAGCTTATTTTTTTTGTGACTCTGGCTGTAAATGGCGGGAGGTATTGTGTTGGCTACACCAGATTTTTAATATTAAAGTTGACATTTGGAAGTTGAAGAAGCAATTTTTCGGAAGTAGTGCTACTTCAAGAGGCGAGAATACGGGCCAAAGTTTTTCTATTTCTTTCGGTGTAAAGCTAGCTTTTACGCAACAAAAATAAAAATAAATAAAATAATACGTTCCACCTGATTTCGAATGTATAATCAGGTAATAATATACTTCTCAGGAACTATGTAGAATTGTATTCTAATACTGAAGCAGAAAATGTTAATAACATGTCATTATTTTCTCGATAATAAGTACGTATTAACATCGATTTAACTTCAAAATAAATAATGAATAACACATTTGTCATATTTTCTCTTTTTTTCCTAAACACCAAAAGTTAACCATTGTTTGCGAAAATAAACAACATTGTTTTCTTTTGGTGTTTTCGATTAAAAATAATAAATGTATTTTTTATCTTTTGACAAGTTCACGAGCAAAATTTGTTGCTAATTTGAGTGTAGTTATTATTCACTTATTCAGAGCGTTAAATCACATTACTTTTAGCGTTTTAACAATTGACTGAAGCAATGTCACTTTTTATGAATCTTAAGAGAACAATAGAAGTAGTTATCATGCAGTATAATTATTGAAATCAAATTATGAAATGAAAATGAATGCATCTTTTAATAAGGAGAAAATTCTATTATTTTCAACAAAAAGATGTCATTTGAAAGAGATAACTAAGTACTTTAACTTTTATATAAATTACTGCGAAAATTAAAAAGTAGTCAAAATTTAAATATTTTTTATTATAGTTCAACTCAGCATTTTAATAATTAAGGGTTTTTTAGCGTACTTTCTGCAAGAGAACTACTGCTTTTAGTAGTTTCTTGATTATTGGACCAGTGGTATTGTTAGCGATCGCAGCACTCAGTACTTACAGAGGTAGAGTACGAGATTTTATGGAACGCCATTTTAATATTTATTTCACATTTAAAGAAATCTTAAATTATTTAAAGACGTCATAAAATGAAATAAAGACGTCTAATTTATTTTTGGACATCCTTGTAATATTTTTTGATATCCAGAATTGTTTTTAAGATGTGATATTCATAATTAAGACATCAAAAATTCGAATTCTTCATAGCCAAATAGTATATTAAAGAACGTGTTTTATAAGACATGTTTTTTTCGCACGCGTCAAAATTTAGAAAACGAGCGTTGGCGAGTTTTCTAATTGACAAGTTTGAAAGAAAGTCTTATAAAATGAGTTCTTTAACTATTTTTTATATTTTGCGCCTTCTACAATAATATTTACTTACTCAATTTGTGATTATATTTGTAACCATTTGTACATTTTCATGTAAATAATCTTCCCTAAATAAAAAAAAAAATAATATCTCGGACACGAAAAGTGGTTTTAAAATCTTAAATCTACACCCTTCAAACTACTTAAATACAAATTTTCAGAATTTTTATTTTTTTAAAAATTTCCACCCTTTTTTAAACCACACCATCCTCATACCCAAAAATGGGTGTGCGGTACACCTTCAACGACTTCACCAGTAAATTTCTCGTACCAAAAAACATAAGTATACCAATTTTCATCAAAATATTCCAACGGATACATTAATTATTAAACATTCCTTGAAATTGTCAAAAACTGAAAAAATCGCAAGGGGTACACCTTAGATTTTTTGCGATTTTTTGCCATTTTCAGACTTTACCTTCTGGAGATTGTAATAGTTGTTCAAAAATTATGAAAATTGGTATGCTTATGTAATTTCGCTCGTAGAATCTAATGGTGATATCGCCAGCGGTGTATAATTGACCATTTTTGGGATATGACCCAAAAATGGGCATTTTTGAGCAAAATTTTGAGGCCGAATATCTCGGACACGAAAAGAGATATCGACCTGTGGTTTTAAAATCTTAAATCTACACCCTTCAAACTACTTAAATACAAATTTTCAGAATTTTTATTTTTTTTTAAATTTCCACCCTTTTTTAAACCACACCATCCTCATACCCAAAAATGGGTGTGCGGTACACCTTCAACGACTTCATCAGTAAATTTCTCGTACCAAAAAACATAAGTATACCAATTTTCATCAAAATATTCCAACGGATACATTAATTATTAAACATTCCTTGAAATTGTCAAAAACTGAAAAAATCGCAAGGGGTACACCTTAGATTTTTTGCGATTTTTTGCCATTTTCAGACTTTACCTTCTGGAGATTGTAATAGTTGTTCAAAAATTATGAAAATTGGTATGCTTATGTAATTTTGCTCGTAGAATCTAATGGTGATATCGCCAGCGGTGTATAATTGACCATTTTTGGGATATGACCCAAAAATGGGCATTTTTGAGCAAAATTTTGAGGCCGAATATCTCGGACACGAAAAGAGATATCGACCTGTGGTTTTAAAATCTTAAATCTACACCCTTCAAACTACTTAAACACAAATTTTCAGAATTTTTAATTTTTTAAAAATTTCCACCCTTTTTTAAGCCACACCATCCTCATACCCAAAAATGGGTGTGCGGTACACCTTCAACGACTTCACCAGTAAATTCCTCGTACCAAAAAACATAAGTATACCAATTTTCATCAAAATATTCCAACGGATATATTAATTATTAAACATTCCTTTAAATTGTCCCTAAATAAAAAAAAAAAATAATAATTTCGACATTATATTATTAAAATGAATTGCCAATTAACTAAAAATAAATTAAGTAAAAATGGGTTAAAGAAACGTCATCTAGTACCAACCGTCTTACGATACGCAATTGCGTATCGTAATGACTTCATTATGAACGCAAAATATAAAAATTAAATTAAGACATCAAAAATTCGAATTCTGGACATGTTATTTATGGAGATGTGATTTCCAAAATTCAATTCTTGATATCCAAAATTAATTTACGTCAAAAGACATTGTTCTTTAAAGAGCCTCATATTTGAAAATATCACGAAATACCCACTAGATATTTTACAATTAATTATTGAAATTTGTGTAATATTTTGAAAAAAATCACGTGACCTGAAACAGAATCTGACGTCAGAACACATACAGTTTAACATGTGACAAACTATTGCTTACTTTAGTTTTATAAATAACGTAAACTGTTTTCCTATTGGCTATGAATGACGTACTGTATGAGCTCCGACGTCACAGGAGTGGGGTGTTGTTTTTCATGACTATTTTTGGCGCCAATCTTTTTATTTAATAAATAAAATAAATAAATACGAGGGTGGATTGAAAAGTTTCCGGAATGACGTGAAAAAATATGTATATTTAACACAAACTACATTTTATTTTTCTACATAGTCCCCTCTGAGGTCGACACATTTGGTCCAACGTTTTTCTAACTTTTCGATTCCCTCCCGGAAATGGTTTTCTTTCAGGTCGTCAAAATAAGCATTTACTGCTCCAATGGCTTCTTCATTGGATCGAAATCTCTTTCCGGCGAGGAACATTTTGAGTTTCGAGAAAAGATGGAAGTCCGAGGGAGCCAAATCGGGGGAGTACGGTGGATGGGGGACGATTTCAAACTTCAGTTCGGTCAATTTTTCTTGAGCAATTCGACTTGAATGAGCTGGCGCATTGTCGAGGTGAAACAAGATCTTTTTCTTTGCCATTCCCGGACGTTTTTCTTGAATTGCTGCTTTCAGCTTGACTAAAAGTGTGGCGTAGTATTGTCCAGTTACAGTTTTTCCTTTATCAAGGTAATCAATTAGAAGAATGCCTTTGGCGTCCCAAAAGACTGACGCCATCACCTTTCCCGCCGATTGAATTGACTTCGCCTTCTTCGGGGCCGATTCACCATGTCCAATCCACGCTTTCGACTGAATTTTCGTCTCTGGCGTGTAGTGGTGTATCCATGTTTCATCCATGGTTACGAAACGTTTTTTGAAATCAACTGGATTTTTCTTAAATAACTCCAAATTGTCGGCTGAAGTTCGTGCTCGAATGCGCTTTTGCTCCGAACTAAGCAAATGCGGCACCCACCTGGCACACATTTTTTTCATGCCCAGCTCATTATGTAAAATATGAACTACACGTTCATACGAGATCCCTATGGCTTCCTCAATCTCCCGCACTTTTATTCGGCGATCTTCCAGAACCATATCGTGGACTTTATCCACAATTTCCGGTGTGGTAGCCGATTTTGGGCGACCTGAACGTGACTCGTCAGAGGTGTGTGTTCGGCCACGCTTAAATTCCGAAACCCAGAAACTCACAGTGGAAAACGAAGGTGAAGCATTCCCAAGGACAGCATCCAACCTGGTCTTGATCTCTGTTGCCGTCTTTCCTTCCAAATAAAAAAACTTGATAACAGCACGAACTTCGTTTTTATTCATTATCGATTTAACGCTACGGAGATCGACACAGACGCTTTTCACGATTAGACTGATAGACAGATTGTACTGAAATTTTTTGACAGTTCATATGAAGAGTTAAACAAAACAACGACATAAGATTGTTTTCCAAAAACCAAGGCCTTCTCAGTCATTCCGGAAACTTTTCAATCCACCCTCGTATATATATCATCACGGCATATTACCCACTGCCGACATGAACTCGAACCGGAACTAAACCCACTATTTTTGGGTTCAAAAAACCGGGTTCACTGGAACCCACCTTACAAGTACACAGTTTTTAAAAATTATGAAGATCCAACGACTTTCAAATACTGTTAATTATTTACGACAATAACAAGAAATGAATATTATTTTTTATATTACTATGGAAAATATTGCATAAACTATCATTTTTGACATCCTTTATTCAATTCTGGATATCTGATATTCAATTTTTGACATCCTAAAGTATTTAAGGATGTCTGAAATTAATTTTAGACGTCCTTAACTATTTAAAGATGTCCATAATTTAATTTTTGAAGTCTTTTAATAATTAAGGATATCTGAAATTAAATTTTTGATGTCTTTAAATAATTGAAGATGTCTTTAAATGTAGAATAAATATGTAGTTAACGGAGGAACAGTTTTTTTCAAATATTATCTGTCCTGTAAAACTCTATGGGGTTTATTATACATATAATTTTAGAACATAAAATTTTTAATATTTTAATGTCAAAATTATATAATTTACGTTAATATTAAGCGAGTAAATTTAATTTCAAGATGGGTTAAATAAAAGACGATCTGGTTATTAAAGAAATGAGCATCGAGGTAACACCAAACGCATACTTGATCTATTTTTACACTTTAAATTCAATTTAGTGGTCACCAAAACCGTAAATTAAAAAAATTGTCATCAGATCTTTATTGTTTAATAGCGATTTCCATTTATATATTTAGTTTTGAACTTAGGGTATATTCCAAAAATAACAAATTTTAACCGTGGTTAACCAAAATAATTTCAAATGGTTAAAATTGTACATTTATGAAACAAGGTACCAGTTAAAATGGCTACAACCGAAACGCACCAACGCAACCGTGGTTTTTCCTCGGTTTTCTTGGTAACATCTTCTGTCCTTTATCGTAACATGTCAGATATTAAAGGTTAGTGTGGTTAGAAACTATTTATCAACTAGTCAATGGTTGCATATGTTTGCTAGGGGTTTGTATTCTACGTATTTTAATTTTCCACGTTATAATTTACGATTTTGAAAAACGATATACGAAATGTTTTGACATAACATTTTAGGTTTATCGCGAAAGTAACCGAACTGATTCAATAAAAATAGTCACGTGACTAGAACTAGTCTGTAACCGAAACCAAAGTTTTGGTTACTATGTTTTATTTTTGGAATATACCCTTAGTGCAGCTAATGACGTCGTGCCCGGCACTAGCTGTTGTTACAACACATGCGTAGTGCATTTTAAATAAAACATGTTACAAAAGTCCAGTACAAGTTTGTTAGCTGTCACTGTCAAATGGATAGGTGACATAGCAATGAATATCACTATAGGGCGCGAGCAGACACGTGACTCAAGGGACCTTGACTTGCTTGGGATCATCTGATTTGTGTGCGCATGTCATTTTGACAAGAACATTGTCAATTTGACAAGACCAATGTTTTGACTTATTTAGATTTTGAATTGCTAAAATGTTAATATTTTACAATTTTTAGGCAGTAAAACACATGTAGTTAAAAATAAAAATTAATCAAAACATTGGTCTTGTCAGCATGACATTGTTCTTGCCAACATGACATTGTTCTTGTCAAAATGACATGCACACACAAATCAGCTGATTCTAAGCACGTCAAAGTCCCTCGAGTCACGTGTCTGCTCGCGCCCTACTTTGGGTAAACTTTTCTCTTCTCTCCAATTTCAGCAAATCAGATGGTTCGAAACTATGCCCTATGCTCTACAATACTGAATGGCTTAAATGGAACAATATATGCACAAGATTCGGACTGTGAACACTTATTTTTGTTATATGTACACATATACTTTTTACAATTCAAAATATATGAATTTGACAGACAGAATTGTCAAGATAATATATAAAAGATGACTATTTAATCCATTTGTTTTCTACTTTTCTATGTAACATGTTACACTCATCAAAAAGTAATAACACACAATAAAAAATCTGATGTGGCCAACACATAACCTCTCGCCAGATATTTTACCTGGTTGTACGCATAAAACGAAAAATATTTTTAATACAATTACATATATTCATGTCTCACTACAAAATAATTCTCACATATATTTGCAAAATCTATGGGATATTTTAAAATAAATTGTGTACAATACTTACATTTTCTTTATATTCAATATCCTGAAATTTTCTTTTTCTACTTTCCTTTTCTTTTTCTTTATATTCGTCATTTTTTCGCAAATTCCTTTTACATTCTTTTTTACGTATATCTTTTGCGTTGTTGAATTTTTTTTATTTTCATAATCTTCATAATAATATACAAATATTTTTGACAGAGGCATACAAATATTTTTGACAGTGACATTTATATGTCAATTAGAAACATTTGAATTTCTTGCCTTGTAGTAGTTTGATCTGAGATTTTTTACATCAAATTATTTTATATGCCTTTCTTTATCTCTAAATCTATAGAAGATATAATAATGAATTTATATTTATCGAATAAAGAATTTAACGTTCTTTAATATAAGTATTTACATAAATTTTCGATAAATAATATTTAGACGATTTTTTTCTTGTAACTACTACTTCCGGTTGTCCAATTGTTACCAAAACTGACTGGACTCTTCCCATTATTGTTAGATTGAGGAATCCGTAGTTAAAAATGTCTTAAGTCTCATAGTATTTGAGATATAGTGAATCCAACATCCACACACACATCCCCACACACACACACACACACACACATACGGACATCATCGTAAAAATGTTATAATCGGATACTAGGGACCTTAAAACGTGCTTATTCATTAAAATCTGGATATGCGTTTTTTTAGCATGAATACAATACCTCTCTTAGCGAGAGGTAAAAAACTGTTTAATAGATTCATTATATAATTATACCATTTTAAAACGAGTCTTAAAGACTAATTAAATGTAAATTAAGTACATTTATATTCGTAAAAAGTTCAAAAATGTAATTATCGTTTACTTTTAAGAAGACGAAAGTAGGATGTATGAAAAGAAACGGGGCCAATACGTTTTGGATGCAAGAATTTCGAATATTTCCATTTGCAGCATACGAAGTACCTGCTAAGCAACAACCAACAACCAACAAAGTAGCATAGCAGTAAAGCGGCTCATGAGATGTACCGAATCCGAATCATTGTTAACTTTCATTCACAATGTATTATTATCTTCATGGAGGAAATTAGGAGAAACTTTAACAATTCAAGAACTTACACTTCATTTTAATTAGTTTGTTAAGTGTTAAGTAGTACTTCGAATTCTCAATAATTTCGCTATTTAAATATCATACTAGATAGTAGATTTAGTAGCGAAAACTGTTGTAATTTATGCTAAAATATACATCGGAAGTAGGAAATCTAACTGTTATATTATCACTTTGTTGCATTCTTGAATTAGATTTACATATTTTATTATAATTGTTTTATTTTGAAAAATTGTGTTAACATATTCTATCAGGTCAATAATATTCTGGAATTTATTGTTATTGAAATGATGCTGTTTATGTTAATGTTAACGTTTATGTTTGTTTAAACATTTATTTACAATTTGTTTTATATGTATTATAATACTGATAAATATATTTAAATAATTATTATTGTCAATCTATATTTTTTACAGATAAAAACCAGCTATAAATTTGAAACTATCTGTAGGCGATGTATAAAAACTAATTTATAACATGATCCAAAATAAATAATCAAAACAAGCAATAAAATTTTAAATCGGTCAAACCGGTAGCTACCAACTATTATGTTTTAAATATTTATTTATAATAATAATAATATATCATCACGGCATAATACCCATTGCTGGGTGTGCCAATCTGCTTTATTATTTATTATAAAGAAAATTATTATGTTTTATTGATGAGGTCATTGACTTATATTTGAAAAAATAATTAATAGAGTATAACTTATTTTACTATTTGAAACAGAAAACAGAAAAAATTGTAAAATTACATATATCAAAAAGTATGTATCTCTGTATGGATGCAAAAATACATACTATTACCAAAGTTTAATAAAAAAATTATACCTCATATCAACAGTACCGGGTAATAGCGGTTAGGGATGAATATAGATTTAACATGAGATTTTAGTTTTATGCAATTTCCTGTTCTCCTGTTTATTTTACGGCAAAACCTGTCGAGTGAAAAGTTGCACAGAATTAAAAGTTTTACATATTTTAGTTTTTGTATCATTCACAATTTTAAAAATAAAATTCAAAATTTCAGTTCACTCCTAATATAAATTCCAAAGCATAAGATATCGAAAATTTGCTCTAAAACATTATTATATGTGCTTTTATAAGGTATTAAAATAACAAGGTAAAGCCATGGCTAACAAAATATGAGCCCTCTCCAATATTTAGTTCTGGCTTCGGCCCTAATTTGGAAACTGCAGCTTGCAGCTTCTTCTTCAAGAAATCCCACACTAAACCAATTTATTCTAAATGAAGCGAATCCGACGTAGGTAAGTACATAATGTACAAATAATAATTATTCGTTAATGGAAATAGGCATTTTTGGTTTAATATCTTTGTAGTACCTAATAACAATTGTTTCATATACTATACCTATAGGGAATTAAAATGACATTTTTTATTTTGTACTATTTATTACCTACTTAAGCTATTAATTTTTGAAAAAAGATTTAAATAAAAAACTTATTCAGAATTAAAAATTACGTAATATGATAAATTATAAACACAAAATTTAGAGAGGGGGGTCGTTTCTGACCCCCCAGAACCCCCTCTGTGTTCGTCCCTGCATAAATATTTATAATAATAACTGATCAATGGGTATGGGTACGGATATAATATTCTTTAAAAAACTTTTAAGTTTTAATAGTTATTTATGATATAAGTGTTAAAAGTAACATTTTATTTTTTGAGAAGGAAGCTTGGAACACGACGCGAAGCGGAGTGATCCAAAACTTCGAACAAAATAAAATCACTTTTAACACGTATATCATACACTATTTTTTCTACAAACACATTTATTTCATTTAAATTTGTATTGTTAAAAAAAATTTGACATATGTCAAACATGTCGATTTGTTGTTCCATTCGTCATTACTTTTAACACTAGAATTAAAATATCGCAGACTGGCAAAACCAATAATGGGTAATTGGTAATAAACCGTGATGATATGATTTTTTTATGTTACAAATAAAATAAATATATCATCACGGCTTATTACCCATTGCTGGGTGTGCCAATCTGCTTTGTACACAGATGCGGTAATGATGAAATATTTGCACCGTGCGGGCGTTTACCAGGCGTCACCTCACGGGCACTAATTGCTGGCGTGGAGAGTGCACCACAGGGGCCAATTTTGTGCCATTTAAAATTCGAAATATTTGGCGTCGGTCGGGATCGAACCCGGTTCCCCAGATTCGTGACCTGACACTCAGGCACGCGGCCACGAGACCCCATCAAAACAAGCAATAAAATTTTAAATCGGTCAAACCGGTAGAAAATATAAAGGGTTCAATGGAAAGTGGTCTAAGTGACAGTCTGGACACAATTAGAAAACAATGAGTAAAGTTGAACTTTAAAAGAAAAATCTCTACAAACATTATCTAAACACTTGCTATCATTTAGGTGCTCCGTCGTACCATTTTTTTTTGTCAATAGCTATAATCCTTTGGTATTGTTTACTGCACCTATTTAATTTTTAGAATAAATGCACTTGTACCACTTTTTCCAGAATTAAAACAAACTCAATAATGAAGCACAAATTGAAAAAAAAAATACTAATGGTAACTTACAGAAATAATCAATTTCATTTTCACTTGCTACACACACAAAATCACCACTGCATTATTGTATTCACCCACAACAATCCACTTCTTAAATTGAACTGACTTAAGTTTGGACCGCGATGTCTCTAGTCAATCTTGAAGAAGTTCTTCTTCGGAGGAGGGAGACCTGCCGGGGAGCTCGTGGGAAGAAAGGGGCTCTGTAGAAAGTTGTTCCGCGGTCGCCAGAGTTCTCGACTCAGCGACAGGGACGTACTCATACGTGGGATTTTCAGATCTCTTCTCTTCTCTTTGTAATGCGGTAACAGCAAGCAACAGCGAATTGTCGGAGGAATCGTTGAGTAACATGGGAAGATATTTGTAATTGTAACATTTTATTGGGCAATTAATTCTAGATTGGGGCATTCATGTGTCAAGAGTCAAAGTGTTGCAGAGTTCGCACATTATTTAGGAGGATTACGGATTTTGAAATGGTTTAATACCGTAAGAAATGGATGAATACGAATGTAATTTCACTTTGTTTTAGTGCATTCTTGCGACATAAAAAGTAATGAGGTATATTATTCGTCCAAGGGTGAAAACTTCTTTCGACCTGAGGTATATACTGCAATCAAATAAAATGTATATAAACTATTTTTTAAATATATTTCCAATTGTATTTTTGACGTTTCATTTACCGGTTACCGAGCTTTGCCTCTACTTTTCCGTCCTCATGTGCTACGTTACTGCCCGTATGGGAAACTTTACCGCCCGCATGTGTTACTTTACCGCCCGCATGGCTACTTTACCGTCCACAAGGCTACTTTATCGCCCGCACTTACTACTTTACTGCCCGCAGTGTGTAATTTTTCATTTTCCGCCATGGTAATGCAGTTGTGCGTAAATATGTATTTTTAATCGTTTTCGAATTTCGCCTATTGCTTCTTATTCCTTGCCATCTTCCTAGCGTCTTGAATCGTCGTGTTTTTCATCTCCAAGATCTTCAGTCTTTTAGGCCTTCTTTTTTCTACTACATTTGTTCTCCATATTTGTCTCACCGATCACCGGTCTACCCCCCGCCTCATCAAGCTAACTGTCACTCCTCGATGATGATTGTAGGGTGTACCAGTATTTTTTTGCACGATCGGGTATTTTTTATGTTTACTGATAGTGTTTACAAGATAGTATGTCGTATTTACAAATTACTGAACGGTAAGTGATGTGAATCACGTAGACATCACTTACCGTGCAGAAGGCGAGACGGTAAATAAATAAAAACAAAAATCAAAGTTTACTTCAAAAATGACAAATAATTTTTTTAATATGTCAAAATAATTTTCAAATCTTATTTTTTCTTTTAAATTTTGTGCGTCGATCGTGCAAAAAATAGTATAAGCATCACGAACGTTAAGGAATTACCGTTCTTAATACTTAATATACTATAACCGTTTATGAATTTCGTCCATAATTTTTTATTCTTGCTATCTTCCTAGCGACTTAAATCGTTGTGTTTTTCTTCTTCAAGATCTTCAGTATTACCTTACCCCAGTTGTCTTTAGGTAGGTCTTCCTCGGTCTCTTTTTTCTACCATGTTCGTCATCCATATTTGTCTCACCGGTCTTTGTTCATTCTGATGCTAGCTGTCTCTCCACGATGAACTTGCAATATATACTTACATTGTAGTTGTTCTTTAGTCATTTCATTTCTGATTCTATCTCCCAGTAGTCCCAGTTTACTCCTAGTATTCTTTTTAAATTTGAATTTTAGATACTGATTGGTAGCATCAGCAAATGATTAAAGAGCAGTTGATTAGTAATTAAACGAAACACGTTTTTAAAGTAGAAATAAATTATCAAGAATTAAGTTCAGTGCTTCAGGATAAACTATTGCTGGCTAAGATACCTATGATTACACTTACTCTATATATTATTAAATGTTATTTATCAAAATTTACTTGCATAACTAGTACCTACAGTGAGATTTATATTATATAGGCGCAATGATTGATTATGTGATGATGATACATTTTATATTTTTGTGGGAAACATTTTTATAGTACCTCATTATATCGTCAAGACCAGTTACCTATTTATTTAGTTATTTCTTCATTGAAGTAGCAGTTATTTATTGTTTCCCCACAAATATTTATACTTATGTCTTCATTATTGGTGAGCAATAAAAATTTTAACCAAGGGCATGTTTTAAAAAAAAATTATAATTTGCTTTTACCTCCCGCTACCCTTGGTAAGGGAGGTATAGGAATAGTGCTAAAAATCGCATATCGAAATTTTGGTAAATGACCACGTTTTAAGGTCCCTAGAATCCAATTTTAACATTTTCACGATGATGTCCGTGTGTATGTGTGGATTCTTCGCTCTAATTCAAATACTATCATCCAGAAATTTTTGAAACATTCTATTTCGATCTTTTTAATATGCAAAGAGCCCATTAAATTTTGGTGTAAATCGGATCACCGGAAATGGCACTTTACTTAAAGCTCAAAATAGTTTAAATGTTATTTCCAGATGCATGTTATTAAAAAAAAATAAAGATTATTAAATATTCTATAGATTTGAATTAATACTTTTTCTACATATTTTATGGATAAATTTATAAAATTATCTATAATTTAAATTCCGGAGGCTACGCTTTAAACAAACAAAACTCCTTGGTTACGCAGTTATTCAAATGTATGTAGCCGATAGATAAATTTCACTGTCAAAGAACTAATCATTTCAAATTAATAATAGTAACATTTTAAAAAGAAAGAAGTAATTAGAACAATAGGAAAGGAATTCAATACAGTTTCTAGCATAAGTATATATGTATTTAGATTAATAAAAATTAACGATTCACAAAAAAGTTTAAGCTAATCTTCATTTTTGGATTAGTGAATTCTATTCTACCCCGGTATTTAAAATTGAATCTTCCTTTTATCATCAAAAAATGTAGTTACTTGGATTAGATTAGACTATATTTTAAGAAATTAACTGCCAAAATTGGAGTATATTCGCTAATCCAAAAATATTGATTAGCTTGCTTAATCTTTTTTGCGTCTGTAAATGGCGGGAGGTATTGTTTTGGCCACACCAGATTTTTTTTAATCACAAGAATTAAACGGCCTGAGTTTCTGGTCGCGAATCTGGGGAACCGGGTTCGATCCCGACCGACGCCAAATATTTCTAATTTTAAATGGCACAAAATTTTGGTGCACTCTCCACGCCAGCAATGAGTGCCCGTGAGGTGACGCCTGATAAACGCCCGCAATATGTAATATGCCGTGATGATATATTTATTTATTTAAGATTGTACGCAAATAATGTCAAACAATATTATATAAGAAAATGAAACATTTTAAAACAAAAATAGGCCTTTTCGCTTAAGGTAAAATGCTTTATTATTATTTTGTAGTTAACAGAAAACTAGAAAGATTTGATTTTCTATCTCATGATCCTACATTATACTATTTCAATATTTAACTACAAAATAATTTTATAAATTTTTAAAAATTTTCTATTCCCATGTAGTTATAACTATTTTTGAAACAAAAAATATGACATGGTTTTCATATCTCTAACAGAAAATAACTATAATTTACGGTCATATTATAAAATTCTATCCACGATTCATAAGACGTCATAAGAAAAAAATGTATGTCTTTCGGGAATCGTCAAAGACGGTCCTAGGATACTTCTTTACAGAGATGTATCTAGTGGAGTAAATAAGTAAATATAAAAACAATTTTTATAATATTTTTATACCACCGATCATTTTCATTGTTGTAAACAAATTTATGAGTCGATTCTGTGCACTTGTGTAAACCTTACAGATCTGTAAATTTGTAAATGATAAACAATGATAATTTTATATTAATCAATAAAAATAGGTGGTTTTTTGTCAGGTTTCTACAAATTTAGAGATCTGTAAGACGTACAGATGTGATCAGAATCGACTCATTACTTTGTTATAATCTTTTTTTATTTCTTTATTATAATGAAATATAGTTTTCCTTAAATTGACTTTCAATATCATAACGAGCATAGAATTAATGAGAAGAGTTGATATTTTTAAATATCACCGTTGGATAAGTTATACCATATCGCATTCATTGTAGTTATGTAATGGCCTTGTTAACCCAATAGTGCGGTAATGAAATTCTAGTGTGGTAATAGTTTTCATAAAAGCACTCAATGGGATAAAAGGCTATTATATAATGTATAGTTTGCTGCAACTGGAATTGTCAGAATTATGATTGAAGCTACATACTGGACGAGTCAATAAACTTATAATTTGATTCTTAATTTATTTTGAAAAAAAAATAGTCTCAAAAAATGTTGCCCTAAAACCAATTTCGCCCCGGCGGTCGCCTGGCTTGCCTGTAACTTGGCCAGGCCTTGACGGTGATACATAACATTTTGTACGATATTCGTGGGATACTACATTATTAACGCACTTACTAAAACTTGAATCGAAATTTCTTTTTGGTTAATATGAGTAAGGTATTTTTGTATACATCATACTAACGTTAATTTTAATTGCTAAGAAATCTCGAAGACGGTCCTGGTAGGTTATGGTATAATTTTAGTATCATCTTTATACCTGGGGCCATCATCTCTGAGTGACTGAGTGTTTAGTGAATGTCTAGAAGAGAATGCGTTTTTTGGGACATTACTGATACATAAATGGTTCTTATGATTATGATTCTAGCTCACTATGTTTATATCTTTAGAAGCCAAGGATCTTCCTCAGTTTTTATAACTTGTTATGCGGGTCTCGCTATGTGAAATGAGTTTATTCATATGGTGTTTTATAAGATTTTTATTAAAACAAGGAAATGTCACAATAAAGTTTGTGTTTTTCATGTCATTAGCCAAGTTTTTGACGGAAAAAACGGAAAGAAGACTAATGAGAATTGTACATTTACGAGTGCTACATAAATTTAGATGAATGATGAGAAATGGATGTTTCGAAACAATTTCATACGTTACGATATAAAATTCATATTTCAAAACCATTTTTATAGTTATCACATCATATAAAGTAGTAATAAAGACGTACCTTCTGCACTTAATTTATAATACAAAGCAAAGTTTTAAAAGAAATCTTTGAAGTTACAGAAATTTCACAATGTAATGTGTTACTAATAACTCTCTATTTGTGTTACACAATCGTTGCTAATTTTCAATATTCAATATTTGATTGGAAATAAAGAAGACATTACTATATAATGTACAATTTAATTAGATATAGAAAGTTAATTAAAAGAAAAATATTTAAAATTTTGATTTTATCAGTGTGTTTCAATGTTTCAAATAAATTAGATATGTTAGCTACTTTCTTCTTAACAAACATAAAAAAGAAATACATACATAACTACTTAAGATAGGTATGATTATATCAATAATCAATATGAAAAGTTTTACTTGTAAATATTTCACTTCTGTATTGTCATGGAGTAAAATTAATAATCTCAATCATTAACGATTTCGATCTGAAGAACATAGTCTGTGTATTCAACGAGATTAGACTCAACAGATCGTCCACTATAAAAACCGTGTTGTTGAATATTGATAATGCCTTTAAAAAGGCTGCAAATACATTTTTTTTCAATTATACTCGTACACAGTTTTGATATTCGATGATAAATAAAATAACTGGAAATATCTTGTGGAAGGATTTTTTGGTGACATCTTCGATACAGACTCTTATTGGCCCTCTGTACACGAATTATTATGTAGCATATTGTAGTAGGAATTAAATAAAATGAAGAGCCAGGGGGGAAAAGATGAATGTCACAAAATGTTTTTTCCTTTTTGAATTTTTCCGATACAAATAACTATTTTATGTCTCACTAAAGTATTATGAATTGTTTATTTCTAGGATACGGTGTATATAAACATATTATAACAACCGGGGCATTATATGAGGGCATAATAATTCATTATGCCCTCATTATAATCCGATCATCGCTTATGGACTTTAAATTAGAAATAATATGAACGGTATATGATGAAAATTATTTTCTTTTTAATTATAATTTATTAGAATAAAGATTGATTTTAACAATTAATACATTAATTGATTTCAACAATTAATATAAGAAAACAGAACTGCAATGTTTCGCATTGATTTTGAACGGATGACGGATCACTAATTATTTTGGGGACGTTATTTATCCACGTTTGAATTCATCTTTGATATTTTTTACCGTCACATGTGACACATTCAAAACAGTACAAACTCTTTAAAATGTAACAATATTCAGAAATAAGTGCAAAAAAAATACAAAACTGACATCTGTCACGTCAAAATGAATCTCAAAATATAATACTTACATCTTCTACAGACGAGAATGGAATAATTAGTGGAACATTTATGCGTTTCTCTTCCTCAAAGTATGCAGAAGCATTTAAAATAATTTCTTTACACCGTTTCGATAAAATATCTTCCGAAACATCAAATTCACCCATTTCATCATCTCCAACGATATAGAACACAACGTTGATGTTTTAAAAATAAATAAATGTTGATAATAAACAAAACAATTAAACAACATCCTTAGCAACGCCAAAGCTTAAGCAAAATTGTACAAAATTAGTATAAATGAACTTATTGCACATATTCTACTAGATGATAATTCCCATTGGACGACATTTAGCCCGAGGGCCTTTGGCCCTCGTCTCCCTCCTGGCATTATCATCATCGTAACGCCCTTGGTACATAAAATACTATTTTTTTCAAACGTCGTAGAAATGGCATTTATTGTGACTTGATTCACAAGGTAGAAGTTTCATTTCTACTCCGCTGGAAATTTCTATGCCGGCGGCGTAGAAATAGCTAATTTCTACGCCGCCGGAGTAGAAATAAAATAAATAAGTATCCATAGAAACTACATAGAATTAGCGAATAAAAAATTAATGTGTCATTCGGAATAAAAGTGTCTTTGTGTGCCTCGTATGCAATTGTCCGACTCGCTTCGCTCGTCGTGCAAACTTCCATGCTCGCCACACAAAGTATCACTTTTACTCCTAATAACACAATATACTATTACCACTCATGTAGTTTATTTTCCTCGGATTAACGCCATACGTAAATTCCTCTCTCATGGTTGTTCAAAAACTATTATTATTTAATTTTCTTTTCGGTCAAAATTAATTTGAAAACGCCACCGTCAGCATGTCTGACGAAATTCCATCTGACATTGCTTTTATTCATCCTCCTGAGTCAAAATTTCCTCTGCATTCTTCAGCAGGTGCAATCAGGATGCTGTGAATGAGCCACTGACCCCATTGCGGCAGACAAGTCTTGTCTTGAGTCTCTATACATGCTGTCGTTGTCCACCGTCCACGTACGAAGTAGAGGTAGACACTCGGTGCCTCGTGAGTGACGGAGTGACGTAAGAGGTAAACTGGAGATGCTTTGGTGCTCAGATCAAATGGGATGTACAGTTAATAATTGTCACCGTTTAGTAAAAATGGAGGAAATAAGAACTAGATGTAGGTATAGGGAGATTTGATGGTTTTGTAACTGGTTTTGGAATTGATCAATTGCATTTGAACAGGGCCGCGCCGTGCGGGTGGGCAGGTTGTGCCCCGCACAAAGACGCCTGACTTTGAGGGGCGCTGTTTCAAGACAGTAAAGTTAATAATAGTAAATTTTTATAAAATGCTCTTATTCGTAAAGACAAAATTACTATAAAACTTACAAATTAACGTGATAGAAGTGAACAATATATTTTTTAATTTGTTTGTATTAGAGCTCTAGTTATAAGTAAAATAATTATCCTATCAATCGGTTCATTATTATTCTATCATTGTTATATTGAAATAATAACTATGAAAATGTTGATTACAACAATGAATATATTGATTATAACTCAAGAATATTGATTACAAAAATGAATCCCACAATGAATCCAATATTTAAATACCTATTTTCATTTTGCAAAGAATCAAATGCATATACAATTCTGAAATCTGTTGTAAAATTGTTGATTACAACAAACGATTTTGATTATAATCTATTGATTACAAGAATGAATCTAGAGAAATTTCATCTAGCATTTTTGAAGAACAAAAGTATAGTTTAAACTTTAATCATGAGGGGAAGGGGCGCTAAAATGTAACATAGCACAAAGGCGCTTAATACCCACGGAGCGGCCCTGCATTTGAATCAACTGGATTAGGGTATGAAGAAAAGTTACCGGAACAGGTATTCTATGACTGAATATACCTATACAGAATTATTGAAAATATAAAGACAAATGGCTCTTTTTTAATTTATTATTTTTTAAACTACCTTTATATCAATCATTATACATATTTATTAATACATATGTCGATTCCTTTTGGAGGTTAACTGCAATGACAATCTCTAGGGAGAAAATTGACTGATCAAGCTTTCACCCCAGAGGGTAGGGTAAAGGTTGCCTAGTGAAACTGTTATAAATAGTCAGGGACTCGACCCGAAAAATTGTGGGGTTCGGTTACGGTTAACGGTTTTTACTTTAATAAAAATTCGGTTTTATTGTGGGTTACGGTTTTTTTGAAAATATTATATCGGTTTTCGATTCGGTTAAAAAAACAAATAAGTTTCGTTTTTGTTACGGCTTCGGTTCTTTTCGGTTTCGTTTTAAATAAAAAATTAGCTTAGTTTTTATTTTTTGTAACATTTAGTACCTATTTCGTAATGTATTCACATTTTAATTCTATACGTTTCACTAACAACTGGTACTAATAGATATATACGGAATTCAAAATTCGTAAAGAATCTGTAAGTAATTATTTTAAGTAAAGTAAAAGTATAAAGTTAGGCAGGTACTTTTATTTTAAGGTGTGATTTACAAATAAAATTCGCGGTTCAAAAAGTAACTATAATTAAAGTTTTCACATTAAAGTTCGTATGTTTATTTTTGCAATAAAAATTAAATACGTTTCGTAAATTATTAATATTTTAATTTTGAGTTTAATAATAATTCTACTACAATAGTAATACGTAAACTAAATGGGTGATTGATTGAAAAATGTCAACAAATGAGTATTTTTTTCTATTATAATTGCAAAAAATAATTGAAAAATGGAGTAAAATACCTTAAATTTTTTTTAAAAAATAAGAAACTACTTTTTTTATGAATTCCAAGGCATGCACAGTATTTCTACGAAAAAGATGTGAGTTAATAAAAAATACCTATTTTTAAATTTACGGTTTTAGTACCGATATTATTTCGGTTCGGTTATGTTTTCGGTTACAGAACAAATTTATTTTTAGTATCGGTTTTCGGTTTCCATATTTGAAGAAATAAAATGTAGGTTTCGGTTTTCGGTTACGGTTTTTTAAAAAGTCAAATATCGGTGGGGTTTTCGGTTACGGTTTCGTTACGGTTCGGGTCCCTGTAAATAGTAGATTAAAGTAGACTAAACAAATTATAATAGAGCTGTCAAAAAATATTAATAAAATTAAAGGTTATAACTTCATGATTTATTTTGATAATTATTGATTTAAAAAAGTATGATTGTGAATAAAATATTATACAAACTCGTACCTCGGTGGGAGTTTAAATAAAGCATATCCCGCCGCTGATATAATACTTACTATTACAGTAATGACAAATAATTTTTAGTTTTCCCGACGTATCATTCGTTTTTGATTATTTCGAATAAATTTATAAACAAATAAATTACTGTTGATTCTTTGCCAGTCCAAAATTTAATATAAACTAAATGATCAGTATGAATAGTAAGCTATCCTTAATCCTTATGTTTGTCTATCCATTTATAACTCAGAATTTTAAATATAATACTTGACAGTATTTAGAATACAACTCTACTTTATTAATATTTGACAAATTACCTGACATTTTGAAGAATAGTTCTTTAGTGCTTTATAATGCTAATGGTAGTCATGCTTGATTACAATAATCATTTATCTTGAATTTAAAACGTATACATTCTGTACATAATAAAAGAAAGATTAAAGAAAATTAAATGGGTTAAAAAATCAAAGCATAATATACTTGTATTTGATTTTGCAATAAACCACATTGAAGAATTATTACATTAAAGCTCCGTGGGATTTCATACTAAAGAGTAATATATTATTTTTCATCTTTATGTACACTCAGTTAAATACTTTTTGTTTCATATTTGAACTGAATATTTAGGAGACCGACATTTTGAAAAATAGTTCTTTACTGTTTTATAATGGTAATGGTAGTTATGTTTGATTACAATAATCATTTATCTTGAATTTAAAACGAATACCTTCTTTACATAATAATGGAAAGATTTTTTAAAATACATTTTAGATGGGTTAAAAAATCAAATCATATATTCGCATTTGATTTTGCAATAAACCGCATTGAAGAATTATTACAATACAGTTTAGGTAATTATGATTATTCATTTACACAAACTATTCTTTCTGGCATCTCTGACACATAAATAAACCAATTTGTAGTGAGCCGAATTGAACAATAATTAATTAATAAACTTTAATTAAAATGAGATCTGATCTGAAGATCCTTTCTTTTAAATGGAATATGAAATATGGAAATAGAATTCAAGCTGTTTCTCTGATGAGTCTTACTGTTACTTGTATTGTAATTATCAGCCTCAGGATGGTATCAACTTATTGTTGTGAACTTTGAACTACTTTTAAACGTAGGAGGAAGTGTAAGACTCACTGAACCAAGGAAAATCATCTACTGTCTTCTAGCAATAAGAAATGTAAACTCATTCTGCTTACCAGTGAGTATATAATATCCTTTGGCGGATCCAGCGGGGGGCGATCGCCCCCTCCTTGGTGGTTGGTAAATTTTAATAAAATAATAATTTAAAAAAAATATATTATCTCGTAAATATAGTCGTTTGGTTACTTGATATGAAATAATTCAGGGCAAATTGACAACTACTATGCTGGGCACCCCGTATCGTGGAATAGACTCGCCAGTCGTCAGTACGTCGGTCGCAGTTTTATTAATGCGTAATGTACTATTAGGTTACATACGTTGTACATAATAAAATATTTGAATACTTCGTATAGCTTATTTTAACTAAAGATACTTGTAAGTATTTTTCTTAGACAATTGTAAGGTATAAAAATCAATTTAATTTTATTTTTATTTGATTGCATTCCAGTATACTTCATTATAAAATGTCCAATCAAAAACGCAAACATCGTTATTGTTTTGCCACGAGTAACTAAAAAACAAATTCATCGAGATAATTATACATCATGTAGTACAGAAGAATACTACAGAAAAAGTATTTTTATTCCTATGTTAGATTTTATGATAATCGATTTGAGGACTCGTTTTTCCAAATTGCCATACACTACTTGAAATATTATTAAAGTTGCCTATTAGCGTAGCCAGTGCAGAACGTAGCTTTTTCGCTCTTAGAAGGCTGAAGACATGGCTGCGAAATAGGATGACAGAAGACAGGTTATTAGGACAGGCACTTATGCATGTGCATCAGGACATAGATATAAACATTGAAAATGTAATTAATCGTTTTGCTACTCCAAAAAAGAAAACAACTGATTTTATAATTTAATTGATTTGTATGTATTAATTTATCCTTTGTTATGCAGTATATTTACATATTATTATATTTTTGTTGTCAACATATCATATTTCATTGCTGAAATAAACGAAAAATCGATTACTTAATTTAGTATTTCTGTACCTTCTTTTGAAAACTTATAAAGTCTTTATTCTGTGCTTTAAGCTTATATTAATGAAATATTGCTTCTATTTTATAAAATTGTCATATTTTCATATTATGTCTTTTAATTCGAACGAAGTTAAAGTTTCTTAATTCGCCCCCTCCTTGGACATTTCCTAGATCCGCGCATGATAATATCATAAGACTCAATTATTATGTATTTCTTATAATATAATAAAGATGTATTACAAAGAGTCTAGTTGATAAAATAGAACAAATTTACTCTTGGTTTATCTATTTTATTGTTTATTATGTGACGGTTGTGTTTCATCCTTATGGAGGTCCTCAGACAACTGTTGTGTGAAAAGAATATAGTATCAACAATGCGGAACTTGTAGGTTTCTTTATTTATGTTATAATAAAATAATAATAGGGCTTGGGGTCAGTGGTTTAACAACTGATAGTGTCAGATTGTGAATCAATCAGTTGATCCTTTCACTTCAAATTTTTATGTTGTTATATTTACTTTCTCACTTTTCAAATTCATTTAATGAAATCACTTGGTCAATCTATTAAGTTAAATTTATTACAGTTTATTTATTTAAAGTATTTTATTGAATTAAACGTAGCGTAAAGTTTCTCTAATTCCATCTAGTTAGGCATAACAGTAATAAAAAACTATCACCAACCAATACACCATAGAATAGGGGATTACAGCTCAATCGAATTAAGAGAAATTAGTAAAAAATAATGAAAGTAGATGCTTAATAATGAATATTAATAAAGAAATAAAATGATATAATTGGAATACTTCGGAAATAAGGGGGTTTTTGTTTTAGCAGCTCGTTACTCATATGAAATCCATACATATTATTTTGATTGGCGACTCAAAGACCACCTATAAATATATAACGAATACTAAGTTAGGGGGTGGAGTCTATTACCAATGGAAGTAGACAAATTCAAATAGCGGATACGTGGCTACCAGTCTAGTACTGCAAGTCTCAAACAGTTTTTATTTCAATATAAATTTCTTGCATTAAACTTAATAATTTTCATACACTTGCAATTATAAAGCATGTAGACTTGTACAGTGTTACAATATTAATTTGTTTTTTATAAATATAATTTAAAAATAGCATACATTTCAAGAACATTTCAACAGTGTTATATAAAAACTTATATTCGTGACGTCACATCTATATTTTCAAAATTCGGAGGACCATAACTCGCTTATTAATAGGATTTTTTTCACCGGATTTTCACCAATAGTCTTAGTTTTACTTATACTTTCTGATGAAATTATTTTTAAAAAATCTGATGTGGCCAGCACATTACCTTCCGTCAGTTCTATGTATTTTGTATAAATGTCATACAGAAAGTTCCTTGCAGAATATTATATTTCTTGTACATTACCTTAAAGCAGTTGTATGTATTTTATACAAATTCCATACAGAAAGCAAAAGATCCTATATTTCCAGTAAAATTATAACACATACATACTGTCAACTGCACTTGACACTGACACCTTTCAATCAGAATTTTCTTAATACATCAGCTGTTTCCAGAGTTATAGCATAGCTAGCTAATATATGATATTTAATTACTTTATAATTTTTTGACTCTATATCCATTTAATATGAAATATAAAATGCATTCAAATCGCAAAGAGAATAAAATATTCTTTAATATTTATAATAACATCAAATGTGAAAAAATGATATTTAACATAGTTTTTTCAAGAAAAACTGTTAAAATCTTCAAATGAGGGTACTTCCGGTTGACCAATTCTAACCAAAATCTAATCAGCTCTTCACAAGGATGTAACGAAGAGGAATACGAAAGAATTATAATTTTTTGAATTGTAGTATCGAAGTTATCGTAGACGAAAATTTTGTTACACACACACACACACACAGACACACATACACACACACGCACACACATACAGACATCATCGTAAAAATAGTAAAATCGTGTTCTAGGGACCTTAAAACGTGCTTATTCATCAAAAACTCACCACCGAATTTTTTGACCAAAGACAATACCTTCCTTACCTAAAGGTGACGGAAGGTAAAAATGGTGGAATCCCCTATTATTGAGTTCTCATGTACGAGGTCTGTTAGTATCCGACATTTGGCCGGGGAAAAAAACTGGCATATCTGGAGAGTTGGAAATATAATCACCTTTAAAGTAGTCTCCTAGGGACTCCACACATTTCTCTCAGCGGTGCCGCCATTGTTGGAAGCATTCCGAGAAAGCCTCTTTCGGAATGGAGTTTAGCTCGGCTGTCGTTGCAGCCATAATGTCCTCTCTTGTCTGAAATAGCGTTCCTTTCAATGGCCTCTTGAGTTTGGGGAATAGCCAGAAGTCGCAGGGGGCCATATCAGGAGAGTAAAGTGTCTGTTGAATCGCAAGGGTCTTGTTCTTCGCCAAAAAAGTCTTAATCAAGTGCGAAGAATCTGCTGGAGCATTGTCGTGATGAAGGCGCCAATTTCCTGTTGACCATAACTCCGGTCTCTTGCACCGCACAGCATCACGTAGGCGACGGAGGACATCCCTGTAGTATTCTTTGGTGATTGTTTGACCCTATGGTGCTTACTCGTGGTGTACCACACCGCGGGAGTCAAAGAAAGCAGTCTGCATCACTTTGCTGTCTTTAAATCCATCAGGTTTTCGCAAAAATAAATAAGGTCGGATACTTTTCTAACAGACCTCGTAAAAGCTGATTCAATTGGGTAATCAGAAACATATAGATTCTATATTATTTACCATGATTAGTCTGCTTATTGAGAACTCTAATGACGTCACAATTTGGTTGTATTTTGGCGGCATTTCAAATATGTTGCTTCCCTAAGTATTTTTGGTAAAAAGGATCAAATAAAAGTGCATTTTAACGACGGAAGTTAAGTATGAAAATGTCGATAATCCTACGAAAAATAGCGATAAACATTGAATTGAAACAAAAAGAAAAATAACAAATGTGTACCGGTTTTTGAAAAAGATCAATTTCAATTGAAAATTCATGAAACTACTGAACATTATGGAGCACAGTATTTAACTGATTTAGTTATGTAACATACCAATTATGTATTTGAAACTGCAATTATATGTGAACCTATAATATGTTAATGATAGTTTTTATTGAAGACATAAATTTGATATGTTATGTACTCGTATGAACTTATTTCTACTATAAACATCACTGTTTGTACTTACGAGCACATAAGATCATTCCTTTCTACTCTCATAAACTAGTAGTGAGAAACGAACTAATCTCTCAAAATTAAAATGTCAACAGTCAATGAACATCTATAGGTATACCTTTCTTTTCTATCATTCTATCACTTCTGTGATACAATCACTAAAGGACGATGACTATTTCAACATAATTTACATTTTTATATATCAAATATATACATTCTCTACTTTCAATCATTCGGAAGAAGATACTTATTTGTTGTTTAGAAACTACAGCTTCAATCAAATAACAAATTGATGTGGAGAAGACTATTCTAAGAGGAGAAATGTTGGTTATTTATTCATTTTTATTTTTTTAAATATCACTGACCGTTAGTAAGGGTGATTAGGAAGCACTTGACTATAGCATTGTTTGTTCGGTGTCAATTGTTTAGGAATATTTTACAGAAAAATATGTTAAAAAAATCATCACTCGGAGTAGACTATGAACAAAGAAACGTATGCCAATATAAAAGTATTTAATTCGCTATATGATTTGATTACATCTTATACTTCATATTTAATGGATATAGAGTTAAAAAATTATAAAGAAATTCGATTTCATAAAGCAGCTAGCTATGCTATAACCATGGAAACCGCTACCATATTAAGACAATGCTGATTAACAGATGTTAGTGTCAAGCGCAATTGACATGTTTGTGTTATAATTTTACTTGAAATATAAAATCTCTTCGGTACTTTCTGTATGAAATTTTAATGTACTTCAAATATGGAATCTTGTGCAAGAAAATTTCTGGATGGAATATGTACAAAATATATGTAATTGACGGAAGGTAATGTGCTGGCCACATCAGCTTTTTTTAATATAATTTCATCTGAACGTATATGTAAAACTAAGACTGTCGGTGAAAATCGGTGAAAAAATTCCTATTAATAAGCGAGTTATAGTCCCCCGAAATTTGATAATATGCATGTGACGTCACGAATATAACTTTTTGTATCAAACTGTTTTCTTCCTGGACCTAAATGTTCTTGAAATATATGTTATTTCTAAATTATATTTATAAAAAATAAATGAATATTATTATACTGTACAAGTCTACATGATTTATAATTGGAAATGTATTTAAATTATTAAGTTTAATGCAAAACATTTATATTCAAATAAAAACTGTTTGAGAATTGCAATACTGGACTGATAGCCACGCCTCCGCTATTTGAATTTCTCTACTCTCATTCGTAGTAGGCTCCTCCCCCTAACTGGGTATTCGTTATATATTTACAGGCCGTCTTTGAATCGCCAATCAAAATAATGTATACGGAATTCATATGAATGACGAGCTGCTAGATCAAAAACCCCCTTATTTCAATTACATCGTTTTATTTCTTTATTAACATTCATTATTAAGCATATACTTTCAATAGTTTTTCCTAATTTCTCTTAATTCAATTGCGCTGTAATCCCCTATTATGACAATTTGACTTTTGAATTGAATAATGGTCAGACATAGTCTGTTTATAGATTACTCCGAGTTAGGATTTTTTTTTGAACACACTGTACTCCAAATAAGATTTTGTTATAGAAAAATTAACTGGTTGCATCTTTTATTTGAAGGTCTTGTTTACAGAAATTTTAAAAAAGCTTGGGAAATTTGTAAAGAATTTAATGTTTCCTGCTTTTCATTATATAATTTCACTAATAGATTGTTAATTAGTTATTTATACCTAAAAAAAATTATAATTATTTATGTAATGTGACTAATTATTTATTACAAAGTAATTTTCAGAAAATTATGGGAAGTAAAAGTTCGTCTTTTGCAAATTAAAAACAATTAATGTAGTATAAACAGTTGCAAATTATTCTGTAGTAAAACAATAGGAAAGCTGAATTTAAACATTTTGTTATTGTAATATTTATGAACTTATTAAATTACAGAAAAGAAACTACATATTCAAATTTTAATAATTTAATGTAATGTTTCAAAATAATGTTACATCATATTTAATTGACAAAATATGTTTCCTGTGTCATCTTCTGATTTGAATTTATGTAAAAGAAATTTAAATTTGAACTATTATAAAGTATTGTATACAGCAAACATATATTTATATAATTAAAATCCGGTTTGAATATTATAAATTATGTGAGTAATTTTCATAAAATATATTCCGAGTTTACCTACATACCTAATGATATTTTTCTGGTAACATTACAAATAATGATGACTAACGAAATATGTGGTTTTGACAGAATAAATTAACACTTCATTCCATTTATAATGCTTAGAAGATTTTTAAAACATAACCTTACATTTCCTGTATCAAAACAAATAAAATTTTAAAATCGGTTAAAATGGAAAACCTGCTCTTTAACTGGGACGAGAAACAATATGTGGCTGATAGTAAATTTCTTTTTAATGAAACTTCAGATGCAGTCGGCATTTGAAAGAGTTTACGTTCTTCCACAAATGTACTTTTAAATAAAGTAGAAATTTAAATAAATATATACTGTAATCATTTGATACTCGTACATATGGTTGATGTGAATCGTTGTAGATTATGATATATTTAGTTTAGAAATCAGTAACTGCTGACATTATAATTTTAACAAGTATTAAATATTCCAAAGTGATTAAAATTTCAAATCAATTTATATGGCGCAATACTTGAATATCATATTCAGTTTTTGTCAGTTAAAAATCTATATCTAGTTGATAGAAATTTATAGAAATTTTTCACCATTTATGTAGCTTTTATAAATTGTTCGTTGAAAATGTAATTTATTCATGTATTAGCAATACATGTAATAATTATTTTGCAATAATCATAAATGAAGTTTTATTAAACTCATTTAATTGTTATGTAAATCAAATATTGTTACAAATCATTATAGATTTCTTATAAGCAATTAATCGCTATGTTTTCTTTTACATGTATTGAGAAAATGAAATAAAAAGAAATATAATTATTAAAGTCAAACACCTCACATCTATTTGTTATTAAACCATATAGAAGTATTGCACCAAAGCGTCCTCATTACTCAAGAAGACATTCACTTTCTATTGGCTCATCTTGGACGCGAAAGATGCTGCCATGCTGCCTAGAGATTGTTGCTGTGTATGACTACTGTCTATGTAGATGCACTATGGGAAATTCTGAGATGAGTGATATAACTAGTTACATATTGTAACGTAGAGCGCCCGCCGTCGCCGCCGCTGTAAGCGAGTGTCTATTTATAGCGGTGACGTAATCGCGCTAGCAGCTGGGCGACGTAAACACACGAGTCGCGTCATGTTTAATTACTTCCGGTCGCCAGAACCTTTTGTGTTCATTGTTATTAGCTGTATTCTTTTTGAGCCAATTGTATCTTAGCTCAGTACATAACTGAGTTGAGCTGAAGTGAGTTGTGATTTTGCAAGAACAAGTTTTATTCGATTTTATCATTTCCTTCTTTACCGATAACAGTTGTCAAATTTATTGACATTTTTCTGATCTATGATACTGTTTATAAACGAAAAATGGATAATGTTGAAAATATATTACTTGTAAGTATATCTGTATGTGTGAATATAAATTTTGTTGAATTATATAACCTTGAAATGCAAACTGAGTGTTTCAAATCATTTTGAGTTTTGTAAACTGGTAGTGTAGCATCGGAAAGGGGGGAAGTGAGTTTACTCAGAACAACTCAAATCAGTTGTGTCAGAAAAAACAACGATTTCCTGAGTTTATTTGAAGTTATCTGAGATGAGCTGAGATTTTGTCCAAAAAGAATACAGCTATTGTGCGGTCGAACATTCTAGAGCTTTTCTAGAAGGTAATCGCTGCTGTATAAAAGGGACGGAGCTATGCTCGGAAGTTAGTTAGTTAGTTAGTTACATGGAGTGTTAGAGAGTAAAGTATTAGTGAGAAGCACAGCAATATCGTAGTGAGCGTATGCAGCTGGTGTCGAGTAGGTACTCGGGATGTTACTGGTATACTAGGATTGCTGTGGATGTGAATACTCGGTAGATTTGACGAGTATGGTGAAGCTAGGTATACAAGGACAGTAACAGCGAGTCGGAGTGGATACTCGGCATTGATGTTGAAGAATTGTGGCATACGGATAGTTTATGATACTGAGGCTGTGGAAGATTTTAACAGTTTTTCTTGAAAAACGCTGTTAAATATCATTTTTCCATATTTACTGTTATTATAAATATTAAAGAATATTTTATTTTCTATACGATTTGATTACATTTTATACTTCATATTCAATAATTCATAAAACAACTAGCTATGCTATAACCATGGAAACCGCTACTATATTAAGATTAAGAAAATGTTGATTGACAGATGTCAGTGTCAAGTGCAACTGGAAATATAGAAGCTCTTAGATACATGAACTTTTCTGTATGAAATTTGTGCAAAATACATAGAACTGACAGAAGGTAATGTCCTTGAAATATGGAATTTTGTGCAAGAAACTTTCTGTAAGGAATTTGTACAAAATATTTGGAACTGACGGAAGATTTTTAAACTATATTAATAGTAATTTTCTTCTGCTTGCAGATGACAAATCATTGAAATGAGTAATTCATCATTAAGTCCGATTTCAAACGGTCGAAGATGTGGAAATTAGTTCAATTATTCGTTTCAAGGATTTGCAGAAGCAGAATGTCTATAAATAGTTTTAATGTTTTTGTAAAGGTTATAAGATCATTAAATTATACTAGAAATTGGAATGTAAAAAGCCAATATTGCTATAAAATAACTATATACTTAACTATATATGAAGATTGCTTAATAAAATGAAGACAAACACAAATATTACTATTTCTGAAGGATATAACTTTCCATTTTATAGTACTCGTAAGTTTTATTATACATAAAATAAAATGATATTTGTATTATTACCTAATTGTTGAAAGACAAATAGTCATTATTGTTTTCGAGAAGGTATGTCTTTGATTAATCATTGATATCTTTGCATATAGAAATTGAATTATATTTTGTTTGGTTTATTCTATTCTCTTTTATACTTAAAAAATAAAAATAAGAAATTCATTATATATTATAACTTTACACTAATGCTGTACTGTGTAATGTTTATATTGTACAGTTAATATTGATAATTTGCATATAATTTAACGCTATTTACTGTTTATGTTTATTTAACAATTTCTAATTCTTCCTTTGACGTAAATAATATGGAAAAGAGACAATGAATACACGAGTTTTTATAGTTTTATTGTCGGTTTTCTAAATACCAAGGGCTCTAAACAAATGTATTATGTTTATGTTCACATTAAGATGCAACATGAGGAAATCATAATCGCATTGTTGGTTATAAAAATGTAGGAACTCCTAACTTAGCATTGACAATTAGAGGAACAAATTGACTACGTTCTAGACACTTAATTTTGCACAAAACAGTCGTGATGATCTGTTGATATAATAGACCATGAGACAATGAAACTAACCGGTAACCGGAATTCCTTAAATTACTCATCTTCCACTTTCACAAGCTCATAATGACAAAAGTAGTAATATTTATCTTTAATTTTAAACGGTTGCGGTTCTTTCTTTCGAGAAAGTTTATACACTAATTTACCAATCATTTCTTAATTTTGAGAAGATTCAATTCAACATTGACAAAGACATTAAATTGTTTAATTTGACAGTTTTTACCTTCCGTCACCTTTAGGTAAGGAAGGTATTGTCTTTGGTCAAAAAATTCGGTGGTGAGTTTTTGATGAATAAGCACGTTTTAGGGTCCCTACAATACGATTTTACTATTTTTACGATGATGTCTGTATGTGTGTGTGTGTGTGTATGTATGTGTGTGTGTGTCTGTGTGTGACAAAATTTTCTAATGCGATAACTCTAATACTACAATTCCAAAAATTATAATTCTTTCGTATTCCTCTTCGTTACATCCATGTGAAGAGCTGATTAGATTTTGGTTATAATTGGTCAACCGGAAGTACCCTCATTTAAAGATTTTAACAGTTTTTCTTGAAAAACGATGTTAAATATTACTTTTTCACATTTAATGTTATTATAAATATTAAAGAATTATTTATTCTCTATACGATTTGAATGCATTTTATACTTCATATTAAATGGACATGGAGTTAAAAAATTATAAAGAAATTAAATATCATATATATTAGTCAGCTTTGCTATAACTCTGGAAACAGCTGCTACATTAAGAAAATTCTGATTGAAAGGTGTCAGTGTCAAGTGCAGTTGACAGTATGTTTATGTTATAATTTTACTGGAAATATAGGATCTTTTGTTAGAAACTTTCTGTATGGAATTTGTATAAAATACATACAACTGCCTTAAGGTAATGTACAAGAAATATAATCTTTTGCAAGGAACTTTCTGTATGACATTTATACAAAATACATAGAACTGACGGAAGGTAATGTGCTGGCCACATCAGATTTTTTAAACAGTAAATTCAATTCCATGGTTTTGCGGATGATTTCTTATTGGCGTGAAGAAGGAAGTTCCGGAGAATCAATTAACTGAAGATGCCCAACCAATGCTGGAAGGAAAGGAAAAAGAAGAAAGAAAACTGTCACCAACCGAATGGGAGATTCAAAGGAAAAACTATTTCGAAAGAAACGGCTACTCAACTGCGGAAGTGGAAAGGAAGAGGAGAGATCGAGTTAATTATCAGAGACCAAGACATACAGAAACAAAATCAAAATGAGAAGATCGAAGACTCAAGATTCAACCAATATTATAAAAATATCATGACTATAGGCTTGCCACAATATTTAACTAATGAAAATGAAAAGGAGATTAAACTTATAGCCAGATTAACGAAGAAAAAAACAATAATACTGGATGAGGGAAGAAGACCGTTTATGCAGAATATGTAAAGAAAATTAAGAAAACTTAATTCACTTAGTATATAATTGCAGATATATGCCAAGACAAACCTGCAGTCCATATCACTTTCTGCACGAGTCCTGGGAAGGGGAAACATGGTTAAAAGCACTAAGGAGAAAAATCTGATGTGGTCAGCACATAACCTCTCGCCAGATATTTTACTTGGTTGTACGCATAAAACGAAAAATATGTTTAAATACAAATACATATATTCATGTCTCACTACAAAATAATTCTCACATATATTTGCAAAATCTATCGGATATTTTAATATAAATTATGTACAATACATACATTTTCTTTATATTCAATATTCTGAATTTTTTTCTACTTTCCTTTTCTTTTTCTTTATATTCGTCATTTTTTGCAAATTCCTTTTGTATTCTTTTTTACGTATATTCTTTTGCGTTGTTGACTTTCTTTTATTTTCATAATCTTCATAATGATGTACAAATATTTTTGACAATGGCATACAAATATTTTTGACAGTGATATTTATGTGTGAATTACAAACATTTCAATTTCTTACCTTGAAGTAGTTTGATCTGAGAATTTTTACATCAAATTATTTTATATGCATTTCTTTATTTCTAAATCTATAGAAGATATAATAATGAATTTATATTTATCGAATAAAGAATTAAACGTTGTTTAATTTAAGTATTTATATAAATTTTCGATAAATAATATTTAGATGATTTTTTTCTTGTAACTACTACTTCCGGTTGTCCTATTGTTACCAAACCTGACTCGACTCTTCCCATTATTGTTAGATTGAGGAATCCGTAGTTAAAAATGTCTGAAGTCTTATAGTATTTGAGAAATCGTGGATCCAACATTCACACACATATCCACACACACATACGGACATCATCGTAAAAATGTTATAATCGGATTCTAGGGACATTAAAAATTAAAACGTGCATATTCACTAAAATCTGGATATGCGAGTTTTAGCATGAATCCAATATCTCTCTTAGCGAGAGGTAATAATAAATATACCTTCTTTATTTATTTTTGTCGTCGATTTTGAAAGCGAACAGATTTGTATGACTTTTTTGGTAATTTTTATACGATGTTTCTAAAATTGAATGTTTAAACGACTGTATTTACATGATTGAATGGTTAAAAATCTGTAATCTTACTTACCCTAAAGAAGGTATAAGTAAAGGTAAATTGAATCGTCAGGTATAACCAAATGATTGAGATTTCGAATATTTGATATTATGTAATTTGCAATAAAATAACTTAGAATACATCTTTGATCAAGCCAAAGAAGAAGAATAAGACTACAAACATTGATATTTAAAGCTGGTATTATTAATAAGCATTTAATGAATAGCGCTAATTAGAATATTAATGGCAAAGTTTTACGATCACTAAATTATACTAGAAATTGGAATATAGTCGTCAAATAACTTACCATAAAATAATGCAATATGTAAATACATGGAAGATTGTTGAATGAAATAAACAAAATAAAAATATTAATGAAGGTTACTACTTTCCATTTTACTGTGAATTTTATTATAAGTATGATATCTATATTAAACACAAACAAACAATACTTAGTATTAATGTTTTGACTAATCATTAAAATCTCCGTATCTTGTCGTTTAGATTTGAGGTGTGGGTATTATTTTTATTTTTATTATTTTTACTTTCACCTTAAAAGTTTTAATGGAAAATTTATGTACTTAGGTACACAGAATAAAAATGTTCATTAAGAAGAGAATAAAATTATATTTATACCTGAAAAAAGTTAATGATTCACAATTTTTGTAATGTTATTTTTATTTAGATACCATAAAAGAAAATTTGTCCGATCTTTTTATTCCGTTAATATAAATTTGTAATTTACGATTATAAATTTTTTAAACAACTGCTTCTGGTTTCTTCTGTCCTACGCCTCTCTCCTAGCCCTTATAATTTCTGTCCTTACTGATAACTCTAAACTTCTTCTTCCTCTTCTCCCATGTATTTTCCCTTCAATTCTACCTTAAAATATGTCCAATCCAGTTGGTCCTTATCTATTTTCTTTCTTTCTTCTAATCTTCTAATTTCGACTCTCTCTCTCTCTGTCCATCCAATATTTTCTAACAATCGCCATACCCATATATCAAAAGTTTTTCTCCTTCTTCCTCAATGGGTCAATGTCCATGTATCGCATTCATACAGCACAAGATGGGTGTATATATCTATATGATTTCAGACTCGTTCTCATTGGTGAAGTTTGTAACGTCAAACGAAATCATAAACCTAAAGTTTGGACTTTGCAATGTTTAGCTTGATGATTTGAATTTAGAGACCTTAAATTCTGAAGTGTGAATGGAGTCATTACATAATATGCGGCCAAAGTCTTTAAATCTAAAGTATTTCATTTGTGAATGCACCTTAAAACTAGTATGTTAAGAATGTTTATCGGGACAAATTTTTAACATTTCGCGTAAGCACTTTGTTTTGACATTAAGTGTTTCAAAATGCACAATTGTGTTAATTTCTTAAATTCCAAGCCATTTTCAAGCATGTTATGTAAGTAAGAAGTAAAACACATAATTGTAAATGTCACATTACATATGAAAAGTAAAAGTAATTTTTTTTGTTACCAGTAACAGTAAAACTGTAAGATGAGTATCTTAGCGTATCTACAAAATAAACAAAATCTTACTTTAAATATGCTCTAACTACTAACTACTTTATGACGCAATCTAATTATACATCCCGGCATCTCTTCTTACGTGACAAGAAAATAAACAAAATTTCCCATTAAAATACGGGTCAATTATTGAGATGAGTCTGTTATCTCGCTGTAACTTCCTAGAAAATATGTGTTTATGAATAAATTTTATTGTTTTAACAACGGAAAAGACCTGAAGAGAAACCTAAGTCGTGATCAGTCATGTAATAGATGAGCTGGGTTGAAAGTTGGCACGAGGTGCTACTGTTTGCATTAAATAGCCGTTAGGTTCGAAACGTGCTCGATAAATTATAGGCGTATTAGAGAAAACAATAGATTTTATGACCGGAAATGAAACCAAATAAAAAAGAAATTATTGTAAACTAAATTGGTTATAGCAAATGAACTAAAAACAAAAAAATATAGGTGATTGGAAGAAAGAATAGGGACAAGTAGCTAACATATATCTGTTAGCCAATTTTGTGTTTGTATTGCATTGTGACTGGACGCAAGGTCTGGCCAGAAGAAAAAATCTGGTGTGGCCAATACAATACCTTCCGCCATTTACAGCCCGAGTCACAAAAAACATTAAGTTTTTTGGATTAGCGAATTATACTCTAATTTAGACAGTTTATTTCTTAAAATATAGTCTAACCTAATTCAAGTATCTACCTATCTTTTAAACCCCTCAACAGGATTAAATTCTAATTACAGAGTGGGTTCACATTCACACACATCCATGCCTTAGCAGGATTCGAACCCAAGAGCCCCGAGGGCACTCATGACATGAGGCGTTGCTGTAACCATTGAGCCACCGAAACTACAATAAAATGAAGATTAAATTTTAAATACCGGGATAAAATAAAATTCACTAATTCAAAAATGAGGGTTAGCTTAAATATTTTGTGAATCGTTAATTTTTATTAATCTAAATACATACCTACATATTTAATTATGCAGGAAACTGTATTGAATTCCTTTTCTATTGTTCTATTTACTTTTTCCTTTTTAAAACGTTACTAATATTATTTTGAAATGATTAGTTCTTTGATAGCGACATTTATCTTTCAGTTAGATACATTTGAATAACTGCGTCTTGTTTGTTGAAAGCGTAAGCTCTGAGATTTAAATTATAGATAATTTTATAACTTTATCCATAAAATATATAGCAAAGTATTAATGTAAATCTATAGAAAATTTAATAATATTTAATTTTTATAATGACATTAATCTCGAAAAAATAATATTTAAAGGTATTTTTCGAAAAAAAACTATTTTGAGCTTCTAGTAAAGTGCCATTTCCGGTTATCCGATTGTCACCAAAATCTACTCGACTCTTTCTATTACAGAAAAAGTTCTAAATACAAGGTTTCACAATTTTATGAATGTTAGTATTTGAGTTAGAGTGGAGGATCCACACATACACACAGACATCATTGTGAAAATGTTAAAATTGGATTCTAGGGACCTTAAAAAGTGGTCATTTACCAAAATCTCGATATGCGATTTTCAGCACGATCCCTATGCCTCCCTTACCAAGGGCAGCGGGAGGTAAAAATTGTTGAAATTTGTGCCAAACTTATGGGGCATATGTTATTAATTTTAAACCTTCACTTCAATTTGTAAAGATGGGGGCGACGTTAAATGCCACTTTTTGGTGTGAAAAAACTCTTATACAATTTTGATTAGTTGTGTCTTTAGTGTCATTGACAGGTGTAAAACTTTCTTTTCTTTTACACACCTTCCTTACATTGTTTATAAGTGTTTAGATATTTAAATAATTTCCTTCCATTCCATTAACTCTGATAGTTTTTGTTGGAAAAGAAAGGCGTTACCATTTTCAGGGCGAATAAGTGATAGTAGTCACACCACACACAAAACAAGAATCAGGACCGTATACACTTGCAAATTACAAATATGATTACTAGTACTAATACAATTTAACAAAATTCCTTTATTTCGTAATTTCGGCAGTTACGCCATCATCAGAAGGTATGTACTGATTTGCAAAACAGATTTTAAAAGTATATATATTCGTATACATAAGGTTCAATTGTAACTATTAGTGTGGGATCAGCAAGAAAGTCCTAAACGCAGGCACCAAATTATGAATGAATATTTGGAAGTAATAAATTCTCCATTCACGGACATAGTTATTAAGAAAATTCCCTAATCCCACCCTACATTAATAGTTATTATTGAACCTTGTGTCTCGTGGCTGCGTGCCTGAGTGTCTGGTCGCGAATCTGGGGAACCGGGTTCGATCCCGACGCCAAATATTTCGAATTTTAAATGGCACAAAATTTACCCCTGTGATGCATTCTCCACGCCAGCAATGAGTGCCCGGGAGGTGTCGCCTGGTAAACGCCCGCACGGTACAAATATGTCAACATCATTACCGATATCTGCGTACAAAGCAGATTGGCACACCCAGCAATGGGTAATATGTCATGATGATATATTTATTTATTTATTTATTTGAGTATACGAGTATATATATATATATATATATATATATATATATATATATATATATATATATATATATATATATATATATATATATATATATATATATATACTTTTAAGATCTATTTTGTAAATCAGTACATACCTTCTGATTGTGAAACAATATCTAGTGTTTTTATTTCTTTTTAGAATAATATTAATATAAGAGTCAATTATGGATTCTATTATAAATCTTTTGGGTTATACAGAGGAATTATATTTATTTCTTTGAAAAGCTGTGGTCTATTTATAGTTTCCTATAAATATAAAAATATAAATATATCATCACGGATTATTACCCAGTGCCAATGTGATTTGTACACAGATATCGGTAATTATGATGATATATTCGTACAGTGCGGGCGTTTACCAGGCATGAAAATACCGCCAGATCGTTGAGAGGCAATTGCAAATAATGAAGGAGAATATATTCATGATTATTTCAAGGATGTTCGTTATTAAAAATTAATAAATTTTGAATTCAATAAAATTTATGCATCAACCTAATATATTTTGCAATCGATCAAATTATTAAGACAAAATATTTTTTTATTTATAGTTATTTATATGATTATGTGTCAAGTTTAAATTAAAGCTAATGTGTAAATAATAGTACATTATTATTTAGCTTAACTCGGCGGAATAATGATTAAAGAATTATCATAATTGTATGAAAGCCTGCAGTAGGTATATATGTATATAATAGGATGCATATTATAAAGGATGAAGCTATTGGCACATTCAATTATCTAAAAAACAAAAAAAAATACTTAGGTATTATTTAAAATCTGCTATAATTTCTGCCTCTTCAAATCAACCTACCAACACAAGTAAACCTTATATGGTATGTAGGGTGATTTATAATGATTCTAACTTGTTAATAAATAGGCAACAGTTAATTTTCCAATTCAGTTAATTAATTTATTTTTGAAAAATATTCCTGCACTTCAATTATATTATTATTTAGAAAAACGAATAACGAATCATATAATGCAAATAATGGAATAGAATATTTTTTTAATAAAATTTAAACTACAATACTATACATACGTGTAAATGTGACATTTTATTGTACCTATGTATGTATGTGTATACGAAAACAGTCACTTTTTGTCATTAATATTGTATTGAAAGAAAAACTGAAATAAGTTAGTGAGTGTGAGACTTGAGAATAGAATAGAAGAGAATGTATGAATGTTAAAGAAAGTAGACGAAGGGAAAGTAACAAATTTGAATATTTCTTCACGAATCGCGTTATTTTATATAAAAATACAGAAGACTTGATAAAGTAAATAAGAATTATTTGTATTTATTTTTTAACAAGTTGTTCGAATTTTAATTAGGCCTGATCCAACCACATCTAGTAAACGTTGCGTTCGATTTGACAAAAATTCACTTCAGTTGGTCTTGAAGTGAGTTGAGATTTACTGAAGTGAGTGCGCGGCCATTTGCCAGCAAATAAAACGAGTTTTACGTGTTGCTAAACTTAGTAGATCACGTGGTGTAAACGGCAGAATTTCTTTGATTTAAAAAGCAAAGTTTTGGTTTGTCATAGAAGTAAACATGACCCAAAATATAAAATAAAAAAAATTTCTGAGTGTTATTAGTTCTGAAAAAAAAAAAACAGGTCCTAGTAATATTATCTTATTTGTAATAATATATTGAAATAATTAACGAAATTCACAAACCTACCACTACAAAGTGATCTATGTCTGCGTATTTAATCATGTTTTTGTTAAAAATATAAAAGTCTGAATCATTCAAAGCACAGAGAAAACACATGTCATATTAAAACTAAATAGCCCCACTATCAAGTGAGTCGAAATCTCAATAAGCACCAGCCAAATAGGTAGTGCTGCATACTCTATAATGTACGGTCAAATCAAACGACAAAAAAGACTGTCAAACTGAAGTGAGCTAAGATTAATTGAGATTTGTGGCAAGTCGAACAAAGCTTAAAGTGACAGTTTATGAACCATTAGTTAAGAATTAAATCTGAAGGTAAGAAGCGATGCGAATAACAGTTTTAACTTTCAGGTAGCTCTAATCAAAGGTGGTAAGAACAATTTCACAGAGTAACCGTTGATTATAACTAATTCTCACTTTAACAAGAAGTGGTAGGAACAGGCCTTATTTTTTTCAAATTAATAACGTGTCTATTGTTGTTAAATGTTTTTATTTATTAATTATTATTATTACTAATCGAAATTAATCTCAGTATTGATAAAAAATCTATTTTGATTAATCTTTAAAAATCTATGTTTGACGATTGCAAGCCCTACTTTTAGTTTATTAAATATACGTGTATATAATTCCATAATTATGTTTAAATACGACCCTGATAACTACTGTCACCGAGTTACCGTGTTTATAAAAAATCTCGATCGTTTAATAACTTGAATGATATGAAATTTGGTCAGTTCACTTTCAATTTCGCTTTCACTGAACGTGGGGTAAAAGAGTAAAATGAAACAAACAGGATACATGCAGTGATAACGTAATAACACCATGTGTCAAACTGGATATTATTTGTTGTACCTATATACACACTGATGTGTAATTGCAACCAAATTTGACGGACGGCAAATTTCACTTTGCATGTTATAATAGTTGTTGTTGATTTATAAAAAAGAAATCCGTACTGGTGATTTCTATTGATACAACAATAGGTTGGATATAACATGACATTTAGACAGTGGAGGTTGATTGATAAAATAAATTTGTTTTACATTTGTCGAAAGTGTCTTACAATATATTAATTTACATTATAATAATAAGAATAATACCCAACATCCTACAATAAATGTATATTGCAATTTTTTTTAATAATCTTATTAATAATTTATTTTTCTGCACGATTGGGTTTTTTTAAATCATCCTCAATCTGTACTTGATTCTTAAATAACTGTTTCATTAATATGTACTTTGCGGTAGGTACAACCATTCTATAATCACATGAACTTGCAGTTAGATTTCTAACATTTAATTTTGATTTCTTTATATTCATTAATACTTATTTATATTATTTATTAGTTTGTTTACATATAAAAAGTATAGACGATTTGTTTTCAAGTAATCACTGATAAGCACTGATCTCGCAGGGCGGGAAGTAGCCCTGAGCTATGGATGTGGCAACTTCCCGCCCTCTTAGAAAATAAGATTAACAAAACATAAATAAATAAATATATCATCACGGCTTATTACCCATTGTTAGGTGTGCCAATCTCCTTCGTACACAGATTTCGGTAATGATATATTTGTACCGCGCGGGCGTTT
This sequence comes from Harpalus rubripes, assembly GCA_963082715.1. Taxonomy (NCBI): domain Eukaryota; kingdom Metazoa; phylum Arthropoda; class Insecta; order Coleoptera; family Carabidae; genus Harpalus; species Harpalus rubripes. The sequence continues at coordinate 58,361,366 of OY720457.1, read as the reverse complement.
ACCAGGCGTTACCTCACGGGCACTTGTTGGCGTGGAGAGTGCACCACAGAGGTTAGTTTTGTGCCATTTAAAATTCGAAATATTTGACGTCGGTTAGGATCGAACCCGGTTCCTCAGATTTACGACCAGACACTCAAGCAAGCGGCCACGAGACTCCAAAGATTAACAATAACTTCTCAATTTAAAAAATTCAGAAAACGCCATATTACTAACTGATTATGGGTAAAATTTGCTTCCGATCTTTAAATCCTACAAAAATGATCGCTGGTTCATCAATCATCATCATTATGTAGAATCTATCCTTCGATAGGTCTCAACGGAAATGTCTTCAAGTAAACCTGTCCTGCGCGTCCCTCTTCATCGTCTCGTAATTTTGTCCGTCCTTAATTTCTGTTAACATTCCAAATTTTCTTCGCCCTCTTCGCCTTCTTCCATGTATTTTCCCTTGAATAATAATTTTTTGTATTCCATCCCGCCTTAAAATATGCCCAAGCCAGTTAGTTTGCCTCTTTCTTACTTCTTTCAAAATAAATAAATAAATAATAATAATAAAATTAATATAAAAAATTATGTTTGTTCAAATTAGAACTACAAATAGTTTAATGTACTTGTGATATATAATGATTTTTTCTTTTCTCTCCTTTTCTTTGCTTTTTGAAAACAATAATTCTATAACTATAACATAGTTTTTAATAACGTTGTTGTTTTTATAGGTGAATAAATAAAAATAATGCTAGTTTCACTTTTTTCTCTTATTTTTATTTAATGAGTATAATTGAAATCTCCGAAGGATGTCTTGTATTAGACAGAAAACGAAAACATGATGATATAATACATTTGTTTTTGTTTGTAAATAAGAGTAGTATAAAGGAAATGTTGATATACATAAATATGAATAAGTTTTTGTTGTTTTATTTCCTTAAGAAAATTTTTTTGTTAACTAATTAATACAAAGACAAGAACAATTAATGTCTATTAAATATTTTTGTTCATTTAAAGCAAATTTAACAAAATACATGCTTTAGTATATGTAGATTATTATTCTTTCACGAAATGAGAAATGGAACGATATAAGTATAACTAAAATAAGAATTGTATTCAAAAACTATTTAAAAAGTATTGAAAATTTAAGACTAAATATTTCTTGAACTTTTGAGAAACTTTTGAAATGTCATTAACATTAAATATGTAGTTCAATATCAAATTTTTTTCAAGTAGACAGGTGATACTTATTAAATATTTCACAAATAAAAATAGATAATTAAATTTCAAAATAGTTCTTAGTTTTAACGCAATATTTGACATTAAGCGTGCAAGTGAGTCAATAGAAATTATTCATGAAAAAGGCTTTTTCGTTTTTGGACTATGAAATCGATGGTATCTTTAGAATAACTGTTTGGAACGTTGCGGTTTGTTTTGTATATCCACTTTTCTTACCATATAAATGCGTTATCTTTTGAGGCAATGCAATAAAACAAATGCAGCATGGTATCTATGGTTACAAGAAAAGTATAATTTCTTGTACGACTTTATAGTCGTGAATCTGTAGTTTAACTGCTTAACTGTTGCTTCTACTTTCGCTTTTGCTTTCTGAAAGGTGTAATATGATCTTCTAATTAGCTATGATTCGATGTTTGATTTTTATTTCAAAGAAATTATGACCCTGAAGGCTGTTATTAGTGAGAGTACATTCACTATAACATGTTAAAAATTAAACACATAAATTGGTTTTTAGTTTTCTTGTTAGATTGTTTTTCAAGACAAGAAATATAATTAAATAATAGTTAAGAATTATTAGATTTATTTTGTTTTCCGGAGTACATAAAGCGGTGATCAAAAGTTGTCAATATTTTGAAAATAATGGTATAGGCATTATTTCATAAATAAGTGCTCATCAACATTTATCATTATTTATATTATAAACTGTTTTTATTCAAATTTTTGGATATGTTCATTCTTTTAAGCCCGTTCCTACGACCCCTATAGTTAAAGAGACAGTTAGAGCTAAAGTGGTAGGTTCGGGCCTTAAATAATTAAATATTAAAATTATAGGGATGATGAGAAACAGTGTTTATTAAATAGTAATTTAATTAACGTTCCTACGTTTCGACTCCAAATGAATAATCATCAGGGATAGTTAAAGTACAGTTGAAAAATAAGATCACTACATTACAAAATCAAAAATATGAGGATGAAAATGAGGTAATAAAATACGTGTATACATCAGAAATAACTGAAGATAACAGTATGTAATGTAATGATCTTATTTTCCAACTGTTCTTTAAAGCTACATCAACAGATACTTTTTTAATGCGTAATGATAATACATAATACATAACTTTATTAAGTAGTGCTAATGCGTAAGGTTAAGAAAAACATAGCATTTTCTGCAACAAAATTTAATTGATAGTTGACATCTGTATTTATTCAATTTACCTGTCAAAATTGAAGTTTATCATGGCAGGAAAGGATTGCTGAAGCGTATTTCCTTGTTTAATTTTATTTGAGCACATGGTATTACAAATGTACCACTAGATGCAGTTATATGTTTTTTTCGAAATTGAAGATTTTGAGATTTCTCACAAATTTATTTTGACAGCTGTCACAAATTTACTTAATGCATAAATGTTTGGTGTTTGCAAACATTTGTTGCTATGCATTGCGTTTATGCGTTATGCGTTAATATTAAAACTAGCTGTGAATGGTCCTGGGCGGTGCCATATATCAAATTTCGTTACGCATTTTCTATTAGCACTATGTATTAACGTTACGCATTAAAAAATTAGTTGTAAATGAGGCTTAACTATCCCTGATGATGATTCGTTTGGAATCGAAACGTAGGAAAGTTAATTATATTACTATTTAATAAACACTGTTTACCACGACTGCATTTCCAATTATTTCTCATCATCCCTCAAATCATACTAACAGTCAAGTAATACCAATAAATTTATTAAAATTATAGTTTGTAGTATAATAAAATTTCTTAGTGGTAAATATATTTTTAAAATCATATGATATAAATAAAGCTACTCTTTTCAAAGTGTTAACAGAAGATTGTAATGAAACGACAATAGATTAATAACGATATTATTCAACAATGTTACATTTCAGACTGAGAATATCTTGAGATTAGGTTAATGTTACATGCAAATTTTCATTGTCAAGGGATTTTCCATTTTCAGAAGGTTTAAATTTACAATAAGCTACACTAACACAATTGAACCCATGAATATTCAAATATAGGTCGTATCACATTTAACAATATATCACGGAAGTTATCAATATTTTTAAATGTGGGAAATTCCTGGACTATATGGTATAGTGTGATAAGGCGAGGGTAAGAGCAATAACAGATAAATAACATTTTATAAACTTTTCTAAATTATAGTTTCGGTAATCATATTTTAACTCTGTTTATCTATTTAAGTTATAAATGTCAAAATTCAGTTTAGAAATTCTTATCGTAATATGATAGTCACAACATTTATTTGTTCATCATTAATTCTAGAAATTATGTATACGTGCGTGACTTTGAATGCCCTAGCCTATGCACCCTGTACCCCTAAGATAATCCTGTTCTGAAGATAGCGCTTTGTTTTAGAGAGTCGAGATTAGTTCGTCGCGTCGTGAAGACGTTTCTTGTTTTTGGACATGTAGTGTGTTTTAGTTTTGGGGCGCATGCTAAACGTTCGCCCGCTGTGTTACTGAATGTAACATGTTAGGCTTAGTTGTATTAGTTAATAATGTAATTATTTAGTTAAAACGTTTAATCAGTAAATATAAAGTAATGTTCATGTCCATAAATGTAAGTGTTCATCCAGTGGAAAGTGTAAGTGTATATGTGTTCTTCCTTCTCACGAATTCGTGGACGCCAATCATCTGAGGCGTCCACCAGTTAAAGTCAGTGTGTAATCGTTGGAGTAATCAGTAGTAAGGAGTAAGCAGTAATCAACAGTCATCAGTTTAGTATCATCAGCAGCTTAGAAAACCCCCTCGTGTTACAATAAGTTCTTAGGGCCGGTTTATCAATGCAAGGATAAATAATTTGACTGACAGATAACTTTTTAATTTCGATGTTCAATATTGTTCAATAAATAATTGGTGAATCATTTTTTTAACAACAGTGAAATAAATAATCAATATAAATGACTAATTATTTGACAGGAAATCAATAACCAAACAAAATTTGTTTAATTTGTATCATATTTATCAAGCAAAAGATAAAATTAAAAGCGTGTATAATGCACTTTGTCTTATCAAGATTGTTCATTAAGAGTGAATCCATTTTTAATAAGTATGAAGCAATTTAATTTAATTAGTAACATTTCTCACCTATTTCTCATAATATTGCCACATTTCTAACAAAAAGTTAATCAACTTGTAAATTAATCTAGATTTTAAATGAGAGTCGCACATGCTTCATACGTCATGCAATGCTTGAACAATATCATTTTTCATGAGCAATGACAATAAAGAATTACAGAAAGAGTAACAAGTTTGAGCAATGTTCTCGATTTGTTTCGGTATTGTTTCTTCATACATAACTGAAATAGTTACCATGGGAACTGTTGTATAATGATAATGTATGTACTCATGTATGTATGTATGTGTTTACACTGCTTGCTTGACCACCTACACTTTCAATTTCTTTTGCTTTACATGCATTGCACGTTCAATACGATTACCTTCTTAGGTCAAAAGTCGACGTTCGTGTTAGGAAAGTAATTATAGTTTTTAGGACCTGATTTTCAAAAGATGTTTAACATAGACGTGAAATTCTGCGTGACGTGTAAGTTTAGAATTTTCTTTTTAAAATATTGATTGATTACTTAATAATTAATTCGAAGAAATTATGAAACTATATGTTATTAAATAAACATACTCATGCATGAAAAACTTTCAGGAAATGCAGTGCTTTCCTTTCAATGAGATATTTATTATCAGTAATCAATTATTTATTACTATAATAAGTTCAATACGCAATTTATTAATAATTCATACAAAAAAATTAATAATATAAATAATATAAATTAATAGTAGATCAAACTCTAGTTTGTATATCTATAGAAAATCCACGAACATTAACAGATTTATAACTGCTGACTCAAATCATTTTTGGCAACATAAATTAGCTTCGTTGAATTTCTTAATAAACAGATTAACTAAATTTCCTTTAAACAGAAAACGATTTAAAACTGAACTAAACTATATTTAAGAAATTGCTAAGTATAACGGCTTGTCGGTTAAAACTATCGATAAATTAGTTCATAAATTTAAAAATCGCCATTCCATTTCTAATTTTACTACGTTAACACCATCTAATAATATAAATAATAATAATAATAAATTCATAACACTACCGTCCGAGAAAGCTTCCAAAAGTTTAAACAAAATTTTTAAGAATCAAAATTTAACCGTAACTTACAAATCAAATAATACCATTAAATCTTTATTAGGTAACCCTAAAGATAAAATAGATACTAAAAAAAATTCCGGTATTTATAAAATTAGTTGTAATGATTGTAATAAAATTTACATCGGTCAAACTAAAAGTCAAATTGACACTCGGTTTAAAGAACATTTTTATCACCTAAAAAGCGGTAATCCAGAAAAATCTAGCGTAGCTCAACATATATTCATTAATAATCACAAAGTTAACAATTCTAATATCAAACTTTTAAAACATTAATAATGATAGATATTTAGATGCATACGAGAGTTTAATAATAAATAAATAAATATAAAAATAATTTGATGAACGCAGATCTCGGTCCCATGCCAAACTCAAATCTTTTCGATTTAATTCAAAGTTAAGTTTTATTGGACGATTTAAAATTTAATGAATCATTATAATTGGACGAAATTTATCTTAGTTTATAGGTAATTATTCACCCGTGAATCCTGTCGCTGTATAATCCCAGTTTTCTCTCTTGTTTTTCAGAGTTGTTAGGACCTCTGGCATGGTTATTATTTTCAGTAAACTTGACTACTCTGTTTAACTTTCCCTTATTGTACATGTTTTCTTTTTTTTGTTATGAGAACTTAGTTCTCAAAATACGTATTTAGTTTTTATTAAAATTAATTTTAAGGTTAAGGGGTAATTATAATAGTTTTAGTAAATAATATAAATGTTAGTTATAACCCAGTTAATAACATCTGTACAGTAAGTAATATTTTTTGACGTGCCCGGAAAGATTAACTTTTGAAAATTGATCGAATTTTTCTTGTGCTCAATTTCTTTGTTAACAATTTACTGGCGATAAATTTTCATTGCAATCAATGTTCTTGCTTTCCGGGAATGCTAAAATGCCAGTAATAAATTGCTGATCTTGTAAAACGATCTTTATCTAATTAATTGTAACAAATTTAATATATTATTGGTGTTACAAAAACAGACAATGAACGTATTTCATGATCAGCAAAGCGTGTAAAATAAAATTTTACAGAGCAGCTTATAAATTTAATTTAAGAAGCATTTTACTGAAGAAATACTGAATTATAGTTAGAAAAAGATTGCATTCGATATTTGATAAAATTATATAGAAATATTTCGCGTGTGCAACTTTCGTCCTTGTTTATTTCAACTTTCTTATTGATTTCTTATAAAAACATTATCAAGACACGTTATATTTCAATAAGATTTTTTACATATATTTTATATATAAACTATGTCAAATATAAATATGTAAGTATTGTTTTAATTATATACAAAAAATTCAACTTGCACAATATATTCGACATTGGATGTCTAGAAATAAATATGAATTAGAAAACATAATTGTAGAAATTATGTGCATTCTGTAATTACTATATCAGGCTACCGCCGTGGCAGTGAATCTGCTACTTTTTTGCCTTGAGAATTTTTGATTTAAGAATAGGTTATGTCAGGTTATACTCTATTAAGAGACTGCTATTTTTTTATTATTTACAATGCAGTTTTGAATATAAGAATTTGAAATTACATATGTACTGTAGGATGAGGTCACGCACGATTTTTCATTTTTAACTTTAATCGATAGAGTCTGAAATAATTAAAATGCAGCAATGAGTGCCCGTGAGGTGACGCCTGGTAAACGCCCGCACGGTGCAAATATTTCATCATTACCGCATCTGTGTACAAAGCAGATTGGCACACCCAGCAATGGGTAATAAGCCGTGATGATATATTTATTTATTTATATATACAAATAAAGAGCTAAATTCGTGACAAAATTTGAAAAGACTGCTAATGTGTCTTCAAAAAATACATGTGAATCGCGTAATCAGAATATAGGACGAGCAGATCATGCGTTACTCTAAGAAAGAGTGTTAGGAATGATAAGTGTAGACCCCTTCTGTAGTACTAAGGTAGATGTATTGGAAATGAATTGAGAGTACATCACAGCATCATACATAATTTTGTTACGCAATGTTGAATTTTTGATATATTCATATTATTTAAACAAAACTGTTCCCTTAACTTTATTTATTAATTTTATATTTCTATTATTGCCTTAATCAACGATATTTGTTCAAATCAAATTGTCAGAAACGTCAAATAAGTTAACTTACGTTGTGACAGATAAAACGTCAAGCATTTATTTATTTTTTGTTCAATTCCATGGCTGTCGATATTTTTAACGCAATTTTCGACATTTTCATATTTAATTTCTGTCGTTATACAGCATGTACAGGTAATTCTGTTTATTGTTTTAGATGTAGAATTTTATACCCTAAAACTTTTATTTGACGCATTTTTACTTAAAATAATTAGGCGAGCAGGAAATTGCAAAAAACTGATTTCCCATGTTAATCTCCTATGTATGTACACCTTTGAAATAGACACACGGTACCTAGCTACTGATTAGTCTGTGACAAAATGCCAACTGGTTTTTAATATGTAATATGTATAAAAGTTTTTTTATCAATAAATAGTATCTTTGTACCTTTGATAATACTGTAATTACATAACAAATATAATAATAGCTTCTGACTTGGCATTTTTTAAACTAAAACTAAATTGGCGCATCTGTGAACTTTCACTTAATTATATATTGTTTATTTATTGTTTTACGAAGCAAACAACCAATATTTAATAACAAATAGAATTATTTCCTGCCTAGATTGTGAAATTATCGATTTGCTGAAAAATTAATAAAGAAGATTTTATATTTTTAAATACTTCAACTTTCAAAGCATTTAGAAGCATGCTTTAGTCTGTGATACAGAGTTTCTTTCACAAGATACATTTTTTATGAGAAGATTCTCACACATTAGACTAAATAACGAATGTGAAGGTGGAATAAAACAATGGAGATCATCACTATCTTCATGGATGAGCTAATCTATACTCTAGTTTTGTTTGGTGTTTCTATGACAACTACAGTTTAGGCACTTTTTTTCGCAATCCATTGTTCTAGTTGAATTTGCTGCTGAATGAGTGGCGTTTTGATTGAAGTTATAAAAAAAGAATGGTATTTGGCAACATGTACTAGTAGTGAAGAGACTTTTACCGAAATGCAATAACGGAAGAATTGCTAATACTTTTTCTTCATGAGACAATACTAGTCATTAACGAAAGATTTTTACTGTGTACCAATAATTAAATAACATTCATAAAATATTAAGCGATATATAATTTTTGCTTGATTTTTTATAGAAAATAGGTAAAATCAATAGAAACTTTTGATTCTCAGGTTCTAAAATTTTTTTTTGATTGACACGACAAACTCGTTCATTCTGTCAATTTTTTTTTTTTTGAAACGATATGTATTATTCCAAGGAGGCAAAAAGGCCCACTTTAATTAAATATAAAGTAATTTTGTTAATAAGTTAGTAGGTACTTTCTTTTGAAAAACCTTTGTCCGTGTTAATCTCTGTTTCATTAGAAATGTATAAAGTTTAAAAATCAGCATTTTAAAATAATTTTTAAAGATGAAAAATAATGTACTACTCTTGCCCTACGGCTTGTCACCCCAATTTTACTGGATATAAAAGTATATGGCCTCCTTAATATTCAGTAAAAATTTGAAACAGAAGCTATTTAAATTAATATACATAAAGATGAAAAATAATGTACTACTCTTGCCCTACGGCTTGTCACTCCAATTTTTTTACTGGATATAAAAGTATATGGCCTCCATAATATTCAGTTAAAATTTGAAACAGAAACTATTTAAATTAATTTACATAAACATGAAAAATAACAGAACAGAACAGAAACTATTGAAATTAATGTACATACAAGTGAAAAATAATGTACTATTCTTGCCCTACGGCTTGTCACCCTAATTTTTTTACTGTGCTGATGTATATTATAGAGAATTTCATGTACATTCCAAATTTGTAACGTACAAGTTGCTAGCTTTAACCGTTTAGAAGCTACAAGCTAAAATACAGAAAATGAGCTAAACAAAAATTCATCGTTTCTAATAAAAATTATTCAAAAATAAGTGTACTTTTAACTGCCTGTAACTTTTGGAACAGCCGATATATAAATGTTGTTGCTGTTGTGTATTATAGAGAATTTCACATAGATTCCAAATTTACAACGTACAAATTGCTAGCTTTAACCGTTTAGAAGCTAGAGGCAAAAATAGAGGAAATGAGCTAAAATAGAGATAATGAGCTAAACAAAAATTCATCGTTTATAATAAAAATTATTCAAAAATAAGTGTACTTTTAACTGCCTGTAACTTTTGGAACAGTCTGTATATTAATGTTAGTGCTGATGTATATTATAGATAATTTCACATACACTCCAAATTTGCAAAGAACAAGTTGCTAGCTTTAACCGTTACAATTTACTATTTATATCTAAGTTGCCTCAGGTACCAATTAGCAATAAAATTATAAAAAATAGGATTTTCAAAATTTTATCTTAAATTGGGTGTGTATGAGTTTTGGAAAGCATAACTCAAAAATAGATATGGAGGTACAGACATGTGGTTATCAACAATTTATTTTAAGGAATGGGAGGCCTTTACTATTCTGAATCCAGCCCTGGTGGTTCTAGTGGTAAACAGGACTTTTTTGTTTAAAATTGTTTAAAATAATCGTGGTTTAAGTATTGTCATTCTTTCATGGGACACCTATATTTTAAATTTACTTTCACAGCATGTATAGTGTCATTTAAGAAAAATGAAGAAAAAAGTAATATGCACCAACAAATAATGAAAATTAATTAAGAGTTATAATTACCTGTCATGCTACTATTAAATTATCTCGTAAATAACTCCTTATGTGATCCAATTGCGCTAATATTCGCTTCCGGTTTGAAACCCGTCATCGGCGACTGTAGAAACTGCTTGGGCACGAGACAAATCTTGTTGCCGTCATGATTATATAAATTATGCATTAGATTACATGCGGTCTACAACGGGAGCAGGAAAGGTCGGAAATAAATCTGCGGACTTAGACACAGGTATTGTTGTTCAGCAACATTTTTTACACTCGGCCGACACACGGAAGAAAATCCGAGGAAGTAATAGTGATAACCGGCCATTACCATTGCATTTACAATTATAATTTTCTAGTTACGATAACTTGTTGATTAATAATGAGATTTTTTTAATAGAGAGTGAATATTAATACACTGTATTTTATTATGTGTACTCGCATGTGTGAATAAATATTTATTTTAATATACGGTCGTTTTATAAATTTTATTTTTTAAAAAAAACGACACTCAGTTCATTTCAATACATACACTTTACGGTCTCAATAAATATAAACATTACACGTTGTGTCATTTGTTTATAAATGAGTAAATAAAAACTTCTAAAACATTTGAATTGACGTTACACGCAAGAGAGAGATAGAACACTTGATACAAACACACCCCCTCCCGTTGTAGTTTAATCAGTCAGGTACTGTGAATGGCGGACAGTTTTTTGTTTGTATATCGTCATTAAAAGTTCAGTAATCGATTATACAATGATTTCATGCAAATGTAGTGGTGCTAACCTTTTGATAATTATTGTAATAGTAAGATAATTTACAGGTTCCAGGAGATTAAGCCTTTGTTACATGTACAAAAGTAGGCTGGTAACTAAGTAATAACTGTATCTGTATGGTAATATTATGAAAATACAGACTTCTCAACAACAGTATACAAAATGAAAATAACATGAAAATATAATACTGTGTATTAATACATACAGATAACGTTAGTGTATCGTCCTAAATACGGTTTACTTTATTCTAAAATAATAAACATGAGGAACAAAGCACATAATTTGAATATTTGTCATATTGACATATGTCAAAAAATTGTTCTGTTAATCATAGCATTCTGAAAATAGCAACAACAAGGGAATTTAAAAAAATAATTTTTATTAATATTGTATTCGTTTTCTGAAACCGATAAACTATTGAACAAACCACCGATGTTATGAATCATAACAAGCCTTAGATGTCTCTAAGAGCTCGGATTTCAAACCGACATCTGCGGCAGTTATGATATACATAACATTCCTAGGTATGTTAATAGCTATTACCGGTTTCAGGATATTAAACCCTTGTTTACATGTACAAAAGTAGGCTGGTAACTAAGTATTAACTGTATCTTTATGGTAATATTACCATACTGACTTGTCAACAACGGTCTACAAAATGAAAATAAAACCAAATGAATTATAATGTTCTTCATTAATACATACAGATAACGTTAGTGTATCGTTCTTAACACAGTTTACTTTATTCTAAAAAAACTTCCTTGTACGCAACACCAATATGAAGTATGGACCCAATTATAAAATTGCACGTACCTATTTGACGTAATTTGACATTAACATCTATTTTTTTTGTTATTTTTTTGTGCTAATCCATAGCAAGCTTCATTTACATTATAAGCCAGAAAGTCTATACGTTTTAAATATTCATATCTCGCTTATATAAAGGGCTAATTTAATAATACTTGATGTGCTAGACGCAGAATTTAATTCTCTAAACTCTTATTTGAAGCATTTATTTCTAAAATCAAAATGAAACCATTTAATTCAAGAAAAACTGTACCAAATTTGAAAAGTTTTGGATTATATTTTAAAATAGTTTTTCATTAAAATCTATTATAGGCTTCAAATAAAGTACAATTTCTGGAAATTATGTAATGACCAAAAAGAAAGGTGCACAACTAGATGTTATAGCAGTCCTAAATACAAAATTTCAACTTTCTACAGCTTACCGTTTTTGAGTTATGCGAGATGCGTACGTACAGACGTCACGACGAAATTAGTCAAAATGGATTAAGGGATGGTGAAAATGGATATTTCCGTTGAAATCTGAAAACATAATTTTTCGCGATTACAATACTCCCTTTACTTTGTACAAGGAAGTAATAATAAACACGAGGAATAAATCACATTATTTGAATATTTGTCATATTGACATAAATGTCAAAATAATTGTTCTGTTTATCATAGCATTCTGGAAGTAGCATTAATGACAGATTTCAAAAAATAATCTTTATTAATAATGTCTTCATTTCCTGAAACCGATAAACTATTGAACAAACTACGGATGTTTTTAATCATAACGAGCCTTAGTTGTCTGAAAATTTCAAACCGACATCTCCGGCAGTTATGATAGTCATAACAATCCTGGGTATGTTAATAGCTATTACAATAGTAAGTTTGTACGTAAGTGACCTTTACGATAACTGCAATGTCCAACATTAGCAACATTGAGTGTCAGACTAACAGAAATGTAAACATAACTTATACAAATTAATGTCCTTTTCATTCTCACAATTTTTTGAATTCGAATAAAATTTAATATGCACCTCGTCAATGATTACGATACTTGGTCTTGGTGAAGCTGTTCTAATTTAATATTTATTTTCGTTGGCCCTCATTCGTGATAAAAAGAAGAACTTCATTGCCTTGTAAAATAATTATTTTATTTAGATTTTTAAAAAACAAAGACAAATATAATAGAAACATTTTAGTTCAAAAGGAACTAACGCCGTGTTCGTTGTAGCATATTTATGCACACAGCATTTTTGTTTATTAAATTAAAAATAATCACTTACCATTTAATATTTTTATAGTCAGCCGTTATGAGAACTTACCTTTGGAAGTTGTTTTTATGGAATCTGAAAAAATAAATTACAATGAAAATTTTCATGTTAGAATGTTAATTATTATTTTCTAGTTAATTTCTAATTTACTACAATAAAAGTAGTAAAATTTACATATATATTTTTTTTAATATTTAATGAATTTGTTAATTTCAGTTTTAAGAAATCCTATTCTTTCGAATAAAGAGGTTAATTTCTAATTAAAAAATGAAACTTAATAATCACAATTATAAAAGATTTATCTTATAATAATAATCTTTCTACATCTTCTATTAATAATAATTAAATACTGATCAATTTTCACATTTCACAACGAAGTGTTGTACTAATATTTTACTGACTTATAACCTTTTGAAAAAGAAAACGTGTCATACTCGTACATCAATATCCTCCAACTACTGTAACATCATACAATATACATACTTATTTGTCATAAATTATTGCTGTTTAAAGACAATTACTATTTCGTCATCGTTCCACGGAAAAAAGAAAGTTTAAGTTTGTTATTTGATAAAATGCAAATGTTTTGATAGCCATCAATACTCGTACGTGTTCTGTTGCAGAAAAAGGCCGCAAGATAAAAATTACGAAATAAGTTTACTGTTAATTATCTATATCGAAATGAAAGTCTTAAAAGGTTTTATTAAGTTACCTTTCAGATAAAATGAAATTTATTTGTATCAGGAATGAAAGCAACTTTTTTGTATAGACACCCACAGTGTGGTTATAAAGTTTTCCCTTATAACTAAGACAAATGCCGTTATAATATCAAAATCACTGGTGTTTTGCTATAACTTTTCGATGAAAATTTTTAGATGTTTTGTATTTATACCAAATAACGTTTAATCAAATTGTCGCTGAAAACAAAATATCACAATTAACTTGTTTTCATTTTGACAGTTTAGTTTTTACGATTTGATGCAGCAAAATGTCATATAAGCTAGATATTCGTAAAGGAATTTACAATCTTGTTGGGCGAATGCCTAAGTGTGATAATGTTGCAGTTTATCGCGAGCACAATATCTCTGTGGCAACAATTTATCGGACAATAAAAGATTGTGAAGAAGGTATACCCTGTGTCAATTTGCCCAAAAGTGGTCAGCCAAAAATTTTGAGCTACATTAGAGAACAAAGATTAATAGCAGCCGTTAAAGACAAAGTTGGAGTGTCACAACGAACTGTAAGCAGAAGATTCGATGTTTCGAAGACCACTGGTTTTAGAATACTTTCTCGAAATGACGTGGTGTTTCGAAAAAGAAGAAAGGCACCAAAATATACCGTGGCCCAATTAGAAAGAATCCCTAGATGTTGTCGTGCGTTAAGGCGCATTCATTTCCTCAATATACTTATTGTAATGGATGACGAGAAATATTTAACTCTGTCCCATTCAGAGACGAAAGGAAACGATGTTTTTTTACCTTCCGTCACCTTTAGGTAAGGAAGGTATTGTCTTTGGTCAAAAAATTCGGTGGTGAGTTTTTGATGAATAAGCACGTTTTAGGATCCCTAGAACACGATTTTACTATTTTTACGATGATGTCTGTATGTGTGTGTGTGTGTGTGTATGTATGTGTGTCTGTGTGTGTGTGTGTGTGTGTGTGTGTGTGTGTGTGTGTGTGTGTGTGTGTGTGTGTGTGTGTGTGTGTGTGTGTGTGTGTGTGTGTAACAAAATTTTCGTCTACGATAACTCTAAAACTACAATTCCAAAAATTATAATTCTTTCGTATTCCTCTTCGTTGCATCCATATGAAGAGCTGATTAGATTTTGGTTATAATTGGTCAACCGGAAATACCCTCATTTGAAGATTTTAACAGTTTTTCTTGAAAAAACCATGTTAAATATCATTTTTTCACATTTAATGTTATTATAAATATTAAAGAACATTGTATTCTCTATACGATTTGACTGCATTTTATACTTAATATTAAATGGATATAGAGTTAAAAAATTATAAAGAAATTAAATTTCATAAAGTAGACATAGCTATGAAAACAGCTACTATATTATGAAAATTCTGATTGAAAGATGTCAGTGTCAATTGACATATTCGTAGTATATTTGTGTTATATTATTATTTTACTCGAAATTTAGGATCTTTTGCTCGAAACTTTCTGTATGGAATTTGTATAAAGTACAAACAACTGTCGAAAGGTAATATACGTATAAGAAATTTAGAATCTTTCGCAAGGAACTTTCTGTATACTATTTTGTAGAAAATACATAGGCATTTACGAAAATTCTACCGGTAGATACCGCATCTACCGACTGTGTTCGGAAACACGACTGGTAAAAAGTTACCGTGTTCGAAAATTGTACAATATCTACCAGATCCATCTACCGGATTCATGAAGAATCTAATCTAAAAAAAAGGTAGTGATGCAAAGCGAAGTGCACGCGTTAAAAGTGGAAATGTGTTCAAAGTATGACTCTGCTCAGTTTGTTAACTACATCAAATTTCTAACCTGTTTCAAATTTTCAAATTTTTTATAAGTTATGGATCTACCCTGTTTACCAGTTGCGTTCTTAAAATATCGATTCCGGTTGTTATAACCTGATAAACAGCTGTTTACTGGTAACAGTTCACAGGTAGAATTTTCGTAAATGCCTCATATAACTGACGGAAGGTAATGTGCTGGCCACATCAGATTTTTATACTAATGACATGGAAAACATACCAGAACAATGTCAAGTTCAAAGATAAATCTAAATTTGAGGATAAAAATTTAGTATGGTGTGCCATTTCTGAAGCCGGATATATCTCGCAGCCGTACATTGGTCGTGTTCGAGGAGAAGCCTTAACTGCACAACTTTATATTCAAAGATGCCTCTCTAAATTGCTTCAATTCTTAAATACACATCATACCAATGATGGTATAATATTTTGGCCTGATCTGGCTTCATGCCATTACGCCAGAATAACTAAAGAGTGGTATAACGAAAACAACGTAGTCTTTGTTCCGAAATTGGACAATCCTCCCAATGTACCTCAAACTCGACCAATAGAAGAATTTTGATCAATATTGACCAGAAAAGTGTACGACAAGGAATGGGAAGCTGCAAATGAAGAACAATTACGACGTCGCATTTACCAAAAGATTCGAGAAATCGATCCAGATGTTGTCCAGAGGATGATGGGGCAAGTCAGAAGAAAATTAAGGGCCATTGAAGATAATGGTCCATTATCAATAATTTAAATGTTAAATATTAACTGTTATACTTATTGTTAATTATTGTAATAATTAGTTTAAAAAGTAAGAGTTTTAAAAAAGTTATCAGTATCTAAAAATTTTCTCAAAACTTTAGAACCATACGTTAGTCAATCCAGCTGTTTTTTTTTATCGATGTTCAACTACTATGCATCTATCTTAATCGTAACACGTCGATCTAAAACCACCAGTTGTCGAACTGTTCCGATGTTTTCGGCGTTTCTGCTTGATGCGGCGCGACCTCTCTTTGGGTCATCTTTGTTTTCATCTCGCCCATCGCGAAATCGTTCTTGCCAGCCAAAAACGTTACAAAGTATTAATGAAGTATCCCTAAACGCTTTTTAGACAACAGCAAAAGATTAGGTTGGTTATTTGCAGAAACAAACACAATACTTGATTGCGTACTGCTGTTCGACGAATGCATCTACAGTGTGTTCAAAAAAATTCCTAACTCGGAGTAGGTTTTGAACAAAGAAACGTATGTCAATTTAAAAATATTTAATTAAATGTCAATTTGACATGAGATATTGTTAAAACTGTTATTTAAAGAAATCAAAGCTTTTCTTCTTGAATCTTATTTTAGAAATGGAAACAAATTAGAAAACGGCGAATGTCAATATACTGTATCCTTTTTACCTTCCGTCACCTTTAGGTAAGGAAGGTATTGTCTTTGGTCAAAAAATTCGATGGTGAGTTTTTGATGAATAAGCACGTTTTAAGGTCCCTACAATACGATTTTACTATTTTTACGATGATGTTTGTATGTGTGTGTGTGCGTGTGTGTGTGTGCGTGTGTATGCGTGTGTGTGTATGTATGTATGTGTGTCCGTGTGTGTGTGTATGTGTGTGTGTGTGTGTGTGTGTGTGTGTGTGTGTGTGTGTGTGTGTGTGTGTGTGTGTGTGTGTGTGTGTGTGTAACAAAATTTTCGTCTACGATAACTTCCATACTACAATTCTAAAAATTATAATTCTTTCGTATTTCTCTTCGTTACATCCATGTGAAGAGCTGATTAGATTTTGGTTAGAATTGGACATCCGGAAGTACCTTCATTTGAAGATTTTAACAGTTTTTCTTGAAAAAACTATGTTAAATATCAATTTTTCACGTTTAATGTTATTATAAATATTAAAGAATATTTTATTCCCTATACGATTTGACTACATTTTATACTTAATATTAAATGGATATAGAATTAAAAAATTATAAAGAAATTAAATTTCATAAAGTAGCCATAGCTATGGAAACAGCTACTATATTAAGAAAATTTTGATTGAAAGATGTCAGTGTCAAGTGAAATTGACATAGTGTGTTTGTCTTATAATTTTACTGTAAATATAGGATCTTTTGCTTTCTGTATGGAATTTGTATAAAATACATACAACTGCTTTAAGGTAATGTACCAGAAATAATAATAATAAATCTTTTATTTCTGCAGATACATTGCACTGTATATAGAAAACGTCACAAAATGATAATTTTCTGTATGAAATTTGCATAAAATACATGCAACTGCCGAAAGGTAATGTACAAGAAATAGAATATTTAATTTAGCAAGGAACTTTCCGTATGAAATTTGTACAAAATACATAGAACTGACGGAAGGTAATGTGCTGGCCACATCAGATTTTTTATTATCCTTTCTACTTAAAATTACATTTTAAGATCAATTTTGACAACTTGACTTTTGGATTAAAAAATGATCAGACATACGTTAGCCTACTCCGAGTTAGGAATTTTTTTGAACACACTGTATGATAGTGTGACGAGGCAGATTTAAGAGAACAACAAACTACGCACATACGAGAACTGTACTGCACCAATAATAATAAAAGTTGAGAGAGATGTTGAAGGATAGTCAAAAATAGTCAATTTTGTTTTCTCATGTCTAAGCTTATGGTCGGCTTTTCATGTTGATCCTGTATAATGTATATGCAAAGTAAGTTAAAACAAAAATTTACAAATTCCGCACATATACTTTTACTAAAAAACTAAAACCAAATCCACGTTAACATCCTGCTCGCATTAATCATCAGCAGGAACTATTGAGGTATTTCTCAGAAATGTCTCTTTTTACGGTTTTGGGCGATGTGTTGGCGAGCTTGCAATAAATCTGCTTGACAGAGAAAGTGATGCGCCGGGTCTAAGCAAGGACGAGTGAAAGTCATCGCACCGCCGCGGCCGCGTCCGCGTGTTATATGGTGAACAGAATACCGCCTTGGGGAAAGCCGGCCTAACTAGCACATTGGCAGAAGCGACGATGTCCCAACACAATCACAATCGCAGTGGATAGCGCATAGATGAGACTGCAAATAGCTATTAGTGTATGGGTATTGGCAATAGCGAATAGCTGGAGATAGTGACTGCAAGTTATAAGCAACATGATGATGGCTATACATTTCACATTGTTGGATATCAGAGATGGAATGCTTTTTGATAAAATGTATCTGGTGCAATGTGGCCCGCACATTTTCATATTTTATGTACAGTTGCACGAACAAAGTTTAAATTTA
This sequence comes from Harpalus rubripes, assembly GCA_963082715.1. NCBI lineage: Eukaryota > Metazoa > Arthropoda > Insecta > Coleoptera > Carabidae > Harpalus > Harpalus rubripes. The sequence continues at coordinate 58,342,588 of OY720457.1, read as the reverse complement.
AGAAACCCTTATGGCTGGTTTATGATGGATTTAATTTATAAATTTAGATTTACAAATTTAGATTTAAAATTTACGATTTATCTTGCTGGTTTATAGTGAATTTAATGATATGAAATATGCCCAACGAACTTATATTGGGTCACGTGGTTTGACACAAATGGGATGACAGTTATATGATATTTATCATTTTTATCATAATCAATCTGCATTGTTCTACAGATAATATTAATTATATATCCATATTTTCAGAATCCATTTGTCAAATCAAAATTAAAATATTTCAACTGTCACTTGAAACTGTCATTTTCCCCACCAAAAAGCATTGTTTCAAATACTGTGAAATGATTAGACGCATTTACAAATTTACATTTATGGCTGGTTTATGATGGATTTAATTTACAAATTTAGATTTACGAATTTAAATTTATAAATATAAATTGTACATATCTGCCTTTACTGGTTCATGATGAATTTAAGAAATTTATGATTTAGAATTTACATTTAAAATATCACCATATTTTATATTCTAAATGTAAATTTGTAAATGCGTCCAATCATGGTCCAATCATTTCACAGTATTTCAAACAATAATTTTTGGTGGGGAAAATGACAATTTCAAGTGACAGTTGAAACATTTTAATTTTGATTTGACAAATGGATTCTGAAAATATGGATATATTATTAATATTATTTGTAGAAAAATACAGATTGATTATGATAAAAATAATAAATATCATAACTGTCATCCCATTTGTGTCAAACCACGTAAGTTGATTGGGCATATTTCATATCATTAAATTCACTATAAACCAGCAAGATAAATCATAAATTTCAAATCTAAATTTGTAAATCTAAATTTATAAATTAAATATGGTGATGTTTTAAATGTAAATTCTAAATCATAAATTTCTTATTTTCATCATGAACCAGTAAAGGCAGATATGTACAATTTATATTTATAAATTTAAATTCGTAAATCTAAATTTGTAAACTAAATTCATCATAAACCAGTCATTACAGCTGGTTTATGATGGTTTTAATTTACAAATTTAGATTTACGAATTTACGTTGAATTGAATTCCTTTCCATATAACTATTGTTCTATTTATTGTTTTCTTTTTAAAACAATACTATTATTAATTTGAAATGATTAGTTCTTTAACAGTGACATTTATCTGTCAGTTATATACATTTGAGATCTAAACTGTGTAACCAAGAAGCTGTGTTTGTTTAAAGCGCAGACTCCGGGATTTAAATTATAGATTTATCTGTAAATAAAATATAGAAAAAGTATTAATGCAATCCTATAGAAAATTTAATAATCTTTAATTTTTATAACATAAATCGCGAAACATAACATTTAAAGGTATTATTCGAAGAAAAACTATTTTGAGATTCAAGTAAAGTGCCATATCCGGTTATCTGATTTACACCAAAATCTATTGGCTTCTTTCCGTATTAGAATAAGGTAGAAATATAAGGGTTCAAAATTTTCCGAGTAACAGTATTTGAGTTAGAGCGGAGGATCCACACATACATACATACAGACATCATCGTGAAAATGTTAAAATCTGATTCTAGGGATCTTAAAACGTGGTCATTTATCAAAATCTCGATATGCGATTTTTAGCACGATTCCTATACCTCTCTTACCAAAGGTAGCGATAAATAAAAATGCAAATCAAAATTTTAAACCAAGAAGTGTTTTGGTCTGGTGCACATACTAGAGCTCTTTATAGGATTTTATAATAATTGTTGTAATGATGCTTATGCATACCCAGAATTTATATATTACTTTTGTAAAAAGACCCGATTAGTAGATTTACATCATGAGTTGGTCCAAATATTTATTATTCACTACCCGAATTTCAAACCCAAATTATACATAATCAGTAATCGAAAAATTTAAATTAAAGTTTTTATTTTAATAAGGTATTTTATAATTTAACCTGTTACGGTTGATAAAAAGACATAATTCGCAGTTAGTCCTTTAACCGAATAACCGGTTACTGGTATATGAATAGCCGGTTTGACAGTACCGCTAAAAACTATATTCCACATATTGTACAAAAATTATAAGAAGAGTAAAACATAAAACCTTTATGTCTTCTGTGGCGAACACAGGAAGGAACAAAAAATATGCTATTGCTTATTAATTTTCTTTTAATGTTTAATGGTGAATCGAGTTTTGCAATTATTAAACTGATTGCATTTATTCACATAAAATATTAATAGTACCACTTGTATCTCGTAATAGCTAACCATAATTTACACACGAGAATAAAGTTACAAGAAACATTTTATTATTTTTTGTATGCAATTTGCAATTATTTCTTACTTGAATTTGCCAACTACTGATTTTGAAATCACAGAATATATTATTAATATAATAGATTAAACGTAGCTACAGCAGTAATCCAGTAATAATAATAAATGCAGCTTTATTTTTATTGTAACAACTTATTATTTATTAATGACTATTTTTTATTAAGCTAATGGAAGTGTAGATTCTATAATTAAAAAATAGGTTTATTACAAGATAGAATTTATTGAAAATAATATTTATTGGCGATATTTAACTTTAATCAATTTTTATTGACAATTTGTTTTTTCTAACTTTAAAATTGGATCTTAATCAATTATGAACAAAGTATAGGTCTCTGATAATTTTTCAGTACGTACCTACAAAGAAATTTCCTATGATTTTGTAAAATTACAAATTCATGCCATCTGTGTCGAAGGATAATAATTAAATTAAAAATGTATAAGTATTGATTGATCTACGTTTTCACATCTGCTCTTTTCTGTTTAAATATATTATGAAGCGAATGCAACGTAATACTGTCTATTTACTTATTTTCTTTCATGTATATATTAATACTTATTAACTACATACAAGAACGAGTTCGCAGATTTGATTAATTATAGTGAACTGTATAACATACATTTTGTATTTTGAAACAATAATGTTAATAAAAATGTTATTCAAGAAAGGTTCTAAGTGGAATCCTTGTGAAACTCCAGAAGTCACAGTAAAATAATCCTGAACCTATCAGTTAACAAGAATACATTTTTCGTATCTAATGTACAAAGTCACTTTAGTATGGTATGACTAGCGAATGATAGTTGACGTTTAAATTATTTTATAGATGTGGTTTCTTTTGAAACCCTAGAGAAGAATAGAATTGTACGAAATATTCAGGTATGAAATCTTTGCATGAACCCATTTAAATACTGGACTAGGAAAGCACAGAAATACATTTCTATGTCTGGCTGAAAATAGATGGCCGACTAGGGTATTTGAATATCAACACAGGGGTGCGTTTAAAATACTTTAAACATTTTTCGTTTATGTTGATTATAACAAAATATTTTGATCTTTAAACTATTTAGTTTGGCAAATCTATGAAATAGGATTACTTTTAATTTCTTTTAACAGTAATTCCGACTCGAGGGTTGCTTACACGTAAGACGAACGAACTAGAATTTGCGGTATTAAATTTTTTAAATACATCCCTGAATCCTGTTGCTAAGGTCATTTTAAATGCCATCTGGTATTGAGTACAATTCAAATCTTCTGTAACGGAATACATAAGGGCCAGTTTCCTTTCAAATCAAATATAGGGAAATGTTTTCAAAAGAAATCACATCTATTAAATAATTTAAACATCAACTTTCATTCGCTAGTCATACTATACAGGATGGTGATTTGGAATACGCAGCATTTCAGTGGTAAAATCTTAATGTGCAGTTATTTGCCCCCCTAATTATTTTAGAACAAAATTGTATTTAAGTTTTTGCTACAGAAAAAAATACTGCATCCGAATATGATATTGTTTATATTTTTTCAATTTCCGGAACCGTAAAAATAGTCGAAAACAATAATAACATCTTTGCAAAAATCATTGATGCCATGGAATAATAATTTAAACATATATCACATAGACAATTAGCAAATGTAGACAAGAATTTTATAACAGATTCGGGCATTGTTTAATGGTAAATGGTGGTTTGTGATATGTTATTTCATCTTATAAATTCATATGTTTGTGATAGTAAAATAAAAATCCTTTTTCCCAATACATTTTGTCTTTTAATTTAAATAAGTTAAGGGACGTATTCATAGTCACTTCATAAAAAAATCTTAAATTTCGTTCTCGTCAAATTACATTGTTGTAATCAACTATTCCATTGTTGTAATCAACTACAATAAAGGTGTTTTCATTTACCTCGTTTTGAAAATAAGTTTAAACGTCAAGAATTTGTGACAGATGTTCGCGCTTTTGTTAAAATTTTTGTTCCATGGCACCAATCATTTTTGCAAAAATGTTATTATTGTTTTCGATTATTTTTACGATTCCGGAAATTGAAAAATTATAAACATTAGCATATTCGGATGCAGTATTTTTTTCTGTAGGAAAAATCTAAATACAATTTTGCTCTAAAATAATTAGGGGAGCAAATAACTGTACATTAAGATTTTACCATTGAAACCCCTATGCTGCGTCGTCCAAGTCACCAGCGTGTATATGTATATTATATTCCACGCCGAAAGCATATGAATTACTTATATGACAAAGATGATTACTATTACTATATAAAACCATCATCATTTTCATTGCTTTAATCATATTAGTGTATAATATTTTATTTTATTTTATATTGCATGTTTTGTATATATTATCATACATAAAATCTAAAGTACAGGTAATAATTCATACATTTCTGGATCAGTACATATACATTTCTCTGTAATTAATATTTGTACTTTACATGTTCAAAAATATACGCACATAATTTTTAAAATATATTAGCAGGGAAAAATATGTTTAGATAATCTGCACCTACTTTCTTTTAAGTGAGCAATTTAATAGTCGAGTACAGCACGGGAGACGATGTTTCGATGACCTTTACTTTTCCATTTTCGATAAGTAGTACGAAAGTAAAATACCATTTTTATAAGATGCATGCCGAATGAATTAGAAACTTATTTTTTTTTTTTGTTAAAGACTTTTCTTTAGGTTAATTATAAATATTGTCATTAGCACTACACAAAAAGTGTTAACAATTTTCTTATACTACATATCTATTAAAAATTATTTTGTTTACAAAGCAAGTATATATTATTGACTTCCCAAGGGAAATTTCCAGAGGTTATTCTAAGGATTTTTTTCCACTGCACAAGAAAATAAATCCCTGTATATTCTATTCCCTTTAAACCATTCAGCAGATGTCGCTCGCATCAACGCCAATTTTAAGTAGCCGAAATTAGTTTGGATAAACTTGTCTCCAATTTCAGCCAATCAGAGAGGTTAAAAGTATTCCCTATTCTCTAGAATACTGAATGGCTTAAATGGAACAGAGTATAGGTTTATAATATTTTGGTGAAAGATCTTTGTTTAATTCAATTCAAGTTGGATTATACCTAACGAAATACTAGAACAACCACAAATAAAAAGTTGCGGAAACTGACGCTTCCAGAGTTAGTTCTTAACTATTTCTTCGGAATTAAATTTAAAAAATATAAAATCGTGTCTGGGAATAGCTTGTCGGTAGATTCCGAAAATGCGGTTTTGTATATTTATTACAACATGCCTTCTCTGTTAGAATGAGATCCCCGGAGAGCCACAATGATAAGCGTGAGCACCCCTAATGGTATTTTTGCTGAGGCCAATGCCAATGATGAGGATAAGACAAGCGAAGAGTCTGAGGGAAAAGCTAGTACAATTTTATTGCTTACACAGGATGTTTCTAAATCTATGTCACTAATTTTAAGGGTATATAGTACTGACTAATATGTTTAGTTCATGTTTATTTTTAATTTTATTTGGTTTATTCGAAATAAATGAAAAATAACTGCACAGATTTTAATTTCCCACTGCACAATTTGCTTTTCCTACTGCACATTTTGTGTCCAACTGCACGTTAGAATAACCCATGGAAATTTCTAATATTATTCCATGTCGTAATCGTTGGAAATTGTTTGATTTAAATGTTTGAAGTATGCCGTTGAGTTTCCGTAAAATTTGCACTTGCTAAAACGATTTCAGTGTACGCAAACAAAAAGCGTTGTGGTGCTTAGTGAAAGTGCAGACTGTACACGAATATATTATTATAGCACAGTACTGAAACATCCGAGACAAAATCAACGATGGACAATCACAAGAAGAAATCAGGAAGCCGAGATTGACGCCTGGTTTTTGTTCTTAAGAGATTGCGATTGAGCGATTGTATAAAGAATAAAGAGTATAATTTTAGATTAAAAAGACACCTTTAAAGGCATTGTTATTCAGATAACCGGATAGTTAGCTTGGTTACTTTTAGATAACCGTGACATTTGTCTAACCTACCTATACTACCGTGGGCAGTAAGTGACACTTTATATATTATGGCAAATGACAAGTGATACAACTTTTTCCCACTCTTAATATCGTAAGTAGGCTATTAGGACATTGTTTGTAGGGATGTATGTGTATTTTACTATCAAAATATCGGTTTACATCAGCGACGGGAAGTAAGGATTGTCCTTACTTCCTTACAGCTGAACTGACCTCCCTCTTTGTGAAATACCAACAGTTAGATATTTTAAACTTGTGTCAAATATTTATTCATTCTTATAATTTATAATTTTGAATTTAATTTCTACCAAATTGTCCTCATTTCATAAGTATTTCTATTCAAAAGTTACCGTTGACGTGACATATGTGACAGATGACAGCGTTTTTCTTCTTAAATTTTCCATGGAATACTTAGATTTTTTTTAATGTATCAATATTCAACTGTATGTATTGACAGCATTGACATATCTGGCAATGAAAATGAACAAGTAAAAAATAAATCATCGGGAGTGGAAAGAAATCTTATATGCAACACGAGATGTAGGTACATTTGACCACTCTCGAACTTATTTGCTAGCCCTCGCTATCGCTCGGGCGCAAAATCGTCCTCGATTAGTAAATGGTACCTACATCTCTTGTAGCATAAAGAACTATTAAATCCATTTTGGTTCAATTATCTACTTTCAAAAAGGAGCAACTGCTGATGGCACATAGTGACAATTTTTTGAGTAATATGAAAGTGAACAGCAACATCTCAATTTGTTCTCTCTTACTGCTATTTGCTGTCATATTTGTATTTTTTAAGCGATATAGCTAAAAAGGTAAAGAGCAGTATCTAAATTACTGAAAGACAATGTAGAGGACCTAATAAATATTTTTTAGGATAAAATGTATTAGGTACTTTAAATATATATATATATATATATATATATATATATATATATATATATATATATATATATATATATATATATATATATATATATATATATATATATATATATTCCCCAAATTATTTTAGAGCAAAATTGTATTTAAGTATTGATGCCATGGGACAAAAATTTAAATAAAAGTGCAAATATCTGTCGCTACTTAAAGAAATCTTAAATTTGGTTCTCGTCAAACTACATTATTGTAATCAACAACTATTACATCGTTGTCATGAACTACAATAAAGATGTTTTCATTTTCCTCGTTTTAAACTTTAACAAAAGTGCAAACATCTGTCAAAGGTTCTTGACGTTTAAAATTATTTTCAAAACAAGGATAAAGAAAACACTTTAATTGTAGTGTTGATGACAACAAATGTAATAGTTGATTACAACAATGTAATTTGACGAGAACGAAATTTAAGATTTCTTTAAGTAGTGACAGCTATTTTCGCTTTAGTTCCATGGCATGAATGATTTTTGCAAAAATGTTGTTATTGTTTTCCGCCTTTTACCAAATCATGGCAGTATACAGGGTGTTTCCTTTAAAACAACCAGCGCTTTTTTGGGCGAACTAATGACTTTAGAAAAAAATGTTATATACAAGAAATGATCAAGAATAAGGGGCTAATTTATTAATAATAACAAACCTGAAAATTCGACCAGAGGTTCTCAAACTGCAGAACAAAATTATATTTTTTTAAATGATATCCTACATTATTTTTTAGCCCATTAGATAGAGAATTTTTTTCTGATTTCAACGATATAAATATGTTATAGGGTTGTATAACAATTATTTCGGGATAAATGGTATTAAAAATAACGTTATAATATTACAATAGACTATGCAATACACAGATTGATACGTCTGTTGCCTAGTTACGCTAGTAGTAAACCTACTTTTTATTACATTATTTCTAGTTTTTAATACCATTTTTCTCGAAATAATTATTATACAACCCTATGCTATATTTATATCATTGAAATCAGAAAATAATATTCTATTTAAAGGGCTAAAAAAATATATAGAGTGCCATTTAAAAAAATATAATTTTGTTCTAACGTTTGAGAACCACTGGTTAAATATTTGGTTTGTTACTATTGATACATTATTCCCTTATTCTTGATCATTTTTGGTATAAAACATTTGTCTCTAAAGTTGTTAGTTCGCTCAAAAAAGCGCTGGTTGTTTTAAAGGAAACACCCTGTATAGTTCTCGAGATCCCCATGTTGGATACGTAATCCTGGCCATCCTGTATAATTAATAAAATAGAACACGAGTGTTATTTATTTTGTTTTTTATTCCTACACTCCAAAACATAAAAAAAATCAGTTGACAATAACCATAATGTGTAACTTCTTTACAAACTTGAACACATAGACACCAAGCAAATCAAAAGGAATAATTCAGAGAAGTAAATGTACGTGACTGTCACAGTCAATACGGGACAGAATTCATGGTTGCCTGCAACAAGTTAATATTATATAACACAATAGATACTATCTAAAAGTACAAGTTTTTCGGACATGGTACTCTCGGTTGATTTATAGCTTGACGAAATGGATGAACTTCGGAATATTTTATATCGGAATTTATGATTTTAAATAAATTACTTTTATATTCTTCCTCTTCTAGTTGGCCAAGGCGTAAATATTTTTCTATTTCGGCGCGTTCTTCTTCCTAAAATATAACGGAGTCAAAAACTGAATTACAAAATAAGGAGTGCTAAGAAATAACTGTTTCAGTTGGTAATAATTTTTTTTACTCTAAATTGGTAAGACTGATATTGACAGGGGATATTTTATTCGTTTTAGTGAACTAGGTTTGCATTCTGACCAATCAAAGGGCATAATTTATATCCCTATCTAAACCAACGCTATTTTCTTACGTGATATTAGGGAGTTTTCCCGAAAGACGTATACGCTAACGTCTTGGTTGCTAGGCAATATCATATTTGTTACTTGTCGTACGGGAAATTTGAAGATGTAATACGTCCGTCAGGGGTAAAAGACGGGCCAGTTGACGTACGTCTCAGGCACAGAATTTACAAAGCCGCTCCATAGGTATTAGGCGCCTTTGTGCTATGTGCCCATTCCCCCCATGATGTAAAATTTACAAATTAAAGTTTAAACTACACTTTTGGTTCTTCAAAAATGCTAGACTTAATATATTGATGAAATTTTCCTAGATTCATTCTTGTAATCAATAGGTTATAATCTAAATCGTTTGTTGTAATCAACAATTTTATAACAGATTTCAGAATTATATATGCATTTGATTCTTTGTAATATGATAGTAGGTATTTAAATATTAGATTCATTCTTGTAATCAATATTCTTGACTTATAATCAATATGTTCATTGTTGTAATCAACATTTTCTTAGTTATTAATATAACAATGCTAGAATAATAACGAACCGATTTATACGATAATTATTTTACTTTTATAATAATTTTATCTTTACAAAGAAGAGCATTTTATAAAAATTTACTATTATTTACTTTATTGTCTTGAAACGGCGCCCCTCAAAGTCAGGCGCCTTTGTGCGGGGCACAACCTGCTCACCCGCACGGCGCGGCCCTGAGAATTTATTTTAAAACGTCAGAACTAGTCAGAATTTTTTTGTTTTACAGTCAGAACTGTCAAAAATTCCAAAATTTCTTATTTATTTCTTAAATTGGGTAAAATGTTTAAAATTGAGGGAATTTCCCATCGACAATAATTTGAGATTGCTAAGAAATGTAACGGAGATGATGTACCTTTATGAAAATATGTGGTTGGAACATCATTAAAAATAAGCTGAATGGGCCACAGTAATTTTTTTTCTTTCAGAGCTGGCATGTAGAACACCTTTTAAAGCAATTTAACAAATATTAAACAGTTCTTCCATTAGTGTTTGATACAATGAAAGTGACAGATATTTAAACAACTGTCATTTGAACGTCAAAATCAACGTACGTGTGATTAAAACGTAATGCAAAATCTAAACTTTTGCAAACCCGTTACTTTGTACGTTCGTTATTAAAGACGTAACGTTAGCGTTGACGGAATCTTCTCGTACGTCATGCAAAAACTCCCTATTAAGTATAATTGATATACTTTTATTTCTTAATATTACCGGCAGAGCAACAATCTAAAGTATTTCTATCACTCAAAATCCTACTATGACATAATCTATTTGTATTTATTTTAAAATGTCAAATAGTATTTCCGCCTTTACTTGGCAATGTGCAAACTATGGAATAAAAAGATCCCCAGAATTGTTTTGCCAACTGCAACAGATTTCTGATCAGCCTGTATATGTGTATGCGTGCGAATAAAATGAAAATGACCAAAAAGAAATATTTAGTATTGAATATAAAATTAAAAATTTTGCGTATACCTTCTTCAATTTTGCGTATTCAATTTGCTGGTTCAATTCTTCCCGATACTGTTGTGCTTCTAATATTTGTTTTCTCATATATTCAGCCATCAGTCGTTCATTTTGATCTTGAGCCATTTTGAGCATCTGATTTTCCGCTTGTTTTAACCTGAATTTTTGTTCAGCTTCTTCTATTTTGTGTTTCATTTGTTCTATTTGTCCATTTCTCACACTCTGTGAAAAAAATAATTTAAAAGAAGAAAATTTTTAAATATATTGAGTACCATTTGTAGTGCTTGTCTGGCTTTATGATATTTCTTCCTCGCTGCGTCTTGCTTCTCTTGAATTTCTTTCAATTCTTGTTCTATAAGCTCATCTAATCTTCTTTCTTCATCAGTTCGTTCTTGATTTAACCGTAAAATATATTCCTGATATTGGTCCATTTCTCTTTTCAATCTTTCTTTTTCGTTGTATTTCTTTTCTTTTTCCATTTCTTCTTTTTCTTGTTTGTTCAGCTGTTCTTGCATCAATTTTTTCTCGTATGCTTCTTTAGAGAGTGCTTCTCGTTTTTCTCTAATTTGGGCCATGATGTCTCTATAACATTCATCTCTCTTGCGACGTTTGATGTCTAGTTCTTCTATTTCGTCTCTTCTCATTTCTTCTTTCAAGTTGTTGAGTTGCATGGCTTCTTCTCTTTTCTCTCTGAGTTCGTCAAGCTTCTGAAGATCGTGTTCTTGACACTGCAAGTCCCAAGTGATTTTATCTTCTAAATATTTTCTACGGGTGTGCATATTTTCGCGTTCTTCTTTATCAGCTTGTGCTGTTATATCTTGCATAAGTATTTCATACCACATGTTATTTACTTTTCTTTCATTTTCTCTTTGATTTTCCTTTTCTATCATTTGCATTTTTTGTGCCTCTTTAGTTTCTAACAAGCGACGGTTTTCTATTATAGGACGAATTTCTTCGCATTTTTCTCTAAAATAAATTGTGGGGTGATGTAATAAAATAATAATAAACTTAGAAATAAGAAGTATGTGCATACAAATACTGTTGAATTTTTTTGTCTCGTACGAAATCCAATCTTTCTGCTTCCCTCTTGGCACGTAGTTTCTGAATTCGAATTTTGGCATCAAGAAGATAATCCTTTTCGTCTTTGCTTGCCATTTCTACGACTTCTTGTACCTGTAGGTTTTCTTCGTAAGCAAAAAGAGCTTTTAAACTAAAATTATATAAACAAACTCAATTATTTATTTTAAAATCTATAGTAAAATGTACCATTGGCGTCGTCTTTCCAAGTTTTGTGCATATTCTTGTAATTTTTCATCTACACGTCTGTCAATTTCTCGATCCATACTTACTGGATTATGGTAACGTTTAAAATCTCCAAGAATATTTTGTTCGTGATATTTGCATTCTTTTCTAGGATGGAAATTGACTTCGTTTCTTTTGCCTCCTCCAAATAAATCGTGGCTTATGTTATTTGAAAACGGACCAATCTACAAATTGCAAAATTTGCAATTCTGAGCTACCAAGAATTATTCGAGAAGTACATAATATTTTTTGAAATTCCAGAGTTTTATAATGAACAAAGAGTTAAAAGTTTATATATTTGAAATTAATTGTGAAGGATTTGTTAATTATAAAAAAATATCCGATAGGGCCAATCATGATAGCTCAGAAGTTTAGAGCGTTGCTCTGGAAAAATAACATCTTGGGTTTAAATGCCGGAGGCTGACATGATCTTTTCACAATTTATTTAAAATATATAGACTTTTAACTCTATTAATAGGCCCATAAACCAATTTTTTATTTTTTTATGACCATTAATGAAAAACTCGACTTGAAAATTCCTTGTATTAAGCAAGATATGATTTTTTTATTGTGGGAGGAGTTTTGACGTCACGTGTCGCAGACTAGCGACATTGCAACAATATTTTTTTCGCCATTTCTCACCAATGGGAATGGAAAATGGATGGTCTATAGGGCACGAGCAGACACGTGACTCGAGCGACCTTGACTTGCTTGGGATCAACTGATTTGTGTGCGCATGTCATTTTGACAAGAACGTCAATTTGACAAGACCAATGTTTTGACTTATTTTGAATTGCTAAAATGTTATTATTTTACAATTTTTAGACAGTAAAACACATGTAATTAAAAATAATATTTTAGCAGTTAAAAATCAAAATAGGTAAGTCAAAAAATTGGTCATGTCGTCATGACATTGTAAATAAATAAATAAATAAATATATCATCACGGCATATTACCCATTGCTGGGTGTGCCAATCTGCTTTGTACACAGATATCGGTAATGATGAAATATTTGTACCGTGCGGGCGCTTACCAGGCATCACCTCACGGGCACTCATTGCTGGCGTGGAGAGTGCACCACAGGGGTCAATTTTGTGCCATTTAAAATTGGAAAAAATATTTGGCGTCGGTCGGGATCGAACCCGGTTCCCCAGATTCGCGACCTGACACTCAAGCACGCGGCCACGAGACCCCATTGTTCTTGTTAAAATGACATGCGCACACAAATCAGCTGATTCTAAGCACGTCAAGGTCCTTCGAGTCACGTGTCTGCTCGTGCCCTATAGGGCGTGAGGGACCTTGGCGTGCTTAGAATCAGCTGATTTGTGTGCACATGTCATTTTGACAAGAACAATGTCATGTTGACAAGACCAATGTTTTGACTTATTTTGATTTTTAATCGCTAAAATTTTATTTTTAATATCATGTGTTTCTGCCTAAAAATTATAAAATATTATCATTTTAGCAATTCAAAATCAAAATAAGTCAAAACATTGGTCTTGTTAAATTGACAATGTTATTGTCAAAATGACATGCGCACACAAATCAGCTGATCCCAAGCAAGTTAAGGTCGCTCGAGTCACGTGTCTGCTCGCGCCCTATAGGCGGGTCGCTGTATAAATATTGGCGGGTTTTTTAGCTTTCATATTTTTGGCCAATAGAATTAAATCGACAACCATGACGTTTGTAAAATGTTTAATTCGTTATAACTTTTACTGAATAATGTGTTTTAAAATTATTTAGCTTCATTACTTTTAATCAGTAAGTATTTAACGATTTTTTTATAAATTTGTTATATTTTGATTATGGTTTACGGGCCCATTAGTGTACGCAATTTTCATATTTTACAAAAGTGAGCCCTGAGGTGCTCCGACAGCTTCGAGAACCAGCCAACGTTTCGGCAGCAGTATATCGAGAGTGACCTGGCAATTTCTCCTATCTACCATATTCAGGAAAAATAATTACACAGTAGATTTCGATTTTGTGTCGCTACCTGCTTACTCGTAATAATAATTAAAAAATTTCCTGTACTATTAATTTTAGCTAAAATGAGTTATTAGTATATTTGAATTATGAATGTCTTTTTAAATTCTAATACATTTCATAGCTCGCAGTGACGTCACTCGAACCTTGTTCCGTGCGTTAGATTCCCGTCGACCGACAATGTGTGATTTGTAGTAAAAAAATAAATAAAGCTACTTGTATTTATCACACTCGGATGCTATAAGCTGACCACTTATTCATCTTACATAAATGTAGCAATGGCTGAAATCCAACCGACAGTACGGCAGTGGTAAAACACTGCCGCTCGGTGAGTTCGGTTGGAGGGTAAACGGCGACAGCTGTATACAAGCCCTAAATAGAGATAAATCACATAGAACATATTAGGTACTTCAATAAAATGCTGCCGAAACGTTGGTTGGAAATTTAACTAAAAGTTTGTTTTATTTAAATATTACCGTGCAAGCAAATTCGAATTTAGATCATCAGAATTACAATCAAATAGAACTACTACTCTTGCCTTATTAATGTAGGAAATGCATTTCATACTTACTTTATCTGCAGAGTAGGCTCTATTTCCAGGCACAACACTTACACAATTGGGTATCGGAGTTGGTTTTGCCATAAATTTATCCGTAATTTTGTGATGGCCATCTCCAAACATTTTATTTGCGAAATACTTTTAATTTTTACCCACTCCCAACCAAAACCTTGTCTAACTGTCTTATGACAGTGTCAATAACCTATTCACCTATGTTATTATGTAACCATGGTAACTATAAGTTTGCTGCAGGGTTGTTACGGATGGCTAAATTTAAATTTATGCAGCACATCACGAATTATCGATTTAACAACATGTGTAGGTAACCTTTGCTACTACAAATGTTTAAATGGTTAAAGAACACGAAAGCTTGAAAGCATTTTAGAAATGTAAAATAATATCCGCGATTTCCTGGCTATATATTCTTAATCTGTTTCACAGCGGGGTAATTGTAATACGAATTTTTCATATGGAAATATTGCTGGAAATTATATTAAAGGTTCTATAAAAGAATTAACGTACGAGCCCAAATTCATATATTAGTTCGGCCGGTTAACATATGCAACAAACAAATTATAAAACTTTCGCAAATGGTGAGAAATTCGCGGCACTCTTATTGTAGCTATATTTTAATATATATATATATATATATATATATATATATATATATATATATATATATATATATATATATATATATAAAAGAGTGCACAGCATTTTATAGCAGTAGCTTAGCAACATTTTGTATTAGAAAGAGCAAGATTATTTGACGTATGTCTATTTAATTTGTGTGGTGTGTACATAGTGCCATTACTTTCTAACACACTAAAAATAGCAGTAACGTATGTCGTAGAGTTATACCTGGTTTATGATGGATTTAATTTACAAATTTAGATTTACGAATTTATATTTATAAATATAAATTCTACATATCTGCTTTTACTGGTTCATGATGAATTTCAGAAATTTATGATTTAGAATTTACATTTGAATTATCACTATATTTTATACTCTAAATGTAAATTTGTAAATGCATCCAATCATTTCACATTATTTCAGACAATGATTTTGGTGGGGAAAATGACAGTTTCAAGTGACAGTTGAAACATTTTAATTTTAATTTGACAAATGGATTCCGAATATATGGATATATTATTAATATTATCTATAAAACAATACCGATTGATTATGATAAAAGTGATAAATATCATATACCTGTCATCCCATTTGTGTCAAACCACGTGACTCAATGTAAGTTGATTGGGCATATTTCATATCATTAAATTCACTATAAACCAGCAAGGTAAATCGTAAATTTCAAATCTAAATTTGTAAATCTAAATTTATAAATTAAATCCATTATAAACCAGCTATTCCACATATGTAATTATCCACTATACTGATCTCTGTACTAATGTTTATCCAGGGGCGTTGACATTCAAATCAAATTATTATTTTATGGTTTACGTCAAGCGTTTATTTTTGTTTTATGTAAAAACGTGGCTGCAGAAGATAAAACTTTGAGAAATGCATTATTTAAAAAGTAACAAAATTTTCAAATAAAATACATTTATTTTTTCAGTTAAAATGTACCCATAAATATTTCGCGTTGCACGCTTATGGTTACGGAATGCAGTGAAGTTATCTGCAAGTAATATTACAGCAGACGGCTCATAAATGACCTTGAATAATCTTTCGTGAATAATACTTCATATATATATTATCTAGGATTATGCAAAAATTATATCACTGAATTCTCTATTTAATAAGTAAATAAAAAATAAATGGTCCTATTTAAAATAACAAAGTTGATATCCACAGTTTGAAAACCACTTGTTGAAAAAAAATATTTTTACGCTCATTAAAATAGTCTGGTAAAATAGAAATTATTTGTTAATTTAACCGACCGCGTAGCTCTTATAGTTCTCGAGATTATTACAGATCTGTAAATCTGTAAAAAACTGACAAAATGTGACTAGTTTTGTTGATTAATATAAAATTATACATGAGTGGCAAAAGAAAAGAGAATGATTTTTTTAAATCATCATATGAGTTAATATCAAAAACGGATCTTTTCTAATACTATTTGCATAATGGGTGTTTGAGTTTTTAATTACTTGAGAAATGGAAGTATGAACATTTTTACTTGCAGTAATTAATTTTTTTAAATAAAAAATATGAAACATTATTTAAAAAATATGATTTATTTATGATATAAATATAATATGTCAGCATGCAGTGAACAAAAAATAAAAACTTATAAAAAAAGAATATAAAGGTATTCTACACAAAAAAAAACTTATTAAAAAATGATAAATTATACAATTAAAAATTGAAACAAAAATCAAATCAATAGTAAGGTTTTGGGCAGGGACATTTCTGAGTTTCTATAACACGTCGGAATGCATGAGTCTCTGAAATTTTTACATTGCCAGACAATACATTCGACACTATATTATCATACATTTCATTTTCTTTCTTAGCCAGTTCTAGAATTTTTTTCATGTTGTCTCTTTCGCGTTCCTGCAAAATTATTAACGTAGTTAATTAGTTTTATCACAATTCTCTGGATTAATTAAATATATTTACAACATACTTCTAGAACTTTGTTGTGTTCTATTTGCGCATTAAGATCTTCTCTATATTTTTTCATTGTTGCCATAGATACTTGCTGGTACTGTTTTTCCATTTCACAACTTTTTTCTATTGTTGCACTAATCAGAATTCCTTCTATTTCACGTTTCTTCTTTTCTTCTTCTGCTCGCTGTCTTTGTTCTTCTAATTGTTGTGCTCTTCCTTTTATCACGCTCTTCATGAAGATAAAATAATATTAACAAATCAAGTGGATTCAAAAAGCAGTTTTTTTCTGTGTACTCAACAACTCAACTGTAAACAAATATCTACCTCTACCTTCTTAGCAACGAGTGCGGTAGGTACGTTTTTACGGCCTAGGCCGGTAGTACATAGAAACGACCTTGACGACGTCCGGTAGGTATTTAAAAATTGTCTATTACATAACTTGTAAATTAAACAAAAAATTAATTTAATAAATTCTATCTTAACAACGCATCACAGCAAACTTGTTCCACGGTGTATAAATATAGAAGGTGTGACAACTCATCAATTTTTTTAACAGATTGATGTCGGCGATCAGTAGGCCGAGATTCTAACCTTACATGTAGCGCCTCTATACAATGTGCTCTACCACATAACATTCTAGAACTAACATGACAAATAAAATGACAATGACAATCTAAATGTCACAAATTTGAATAAGATATTTCGCTTGTAATTTTAAATTCTCATTCTTGTACACTGTCTTTATTATTAAAATGCTTTTGGCAAATACCATCTTTAGTACCTATGATTTTATTAGCTGGAGAGGGTACAACTTTCCGCCAGGCATTCACAATGTTTTACGAAAGAAGGTGAATCGGAATTGTTTCTTTATTGGATGTTATTCCTGATCTACAACCTTCAACGAAACAGTATTTTCGATATTTGTACATTTTATCGAATATTTACATAAAATTAATTAACGAATGTCAATTTCAATTTAAATTGACAGAGGCCAGTTACCTATGTGTTGGGAAGACTTCTAACCTTCGCAAATACGTATATTTTTGATGAGTTGACCCACATCTTATATTTATAGGCGATGTGCACATTTGGAGCGTCAGCCCCTCTAACGGCTACATTGGCATTTTTGATTACCGGATCAATTTTGACATTTCGAGAAAATGATACAATTTACAATTTTATTTTGAGTTGTTGCCATTGTGTATGAATATTATATACATCATAGTATATTGAAATGAATAAAGAAAATATTTAAAATGCTATATATGTGATGTGACAATCAAAAAAGTCAAAATACCAGCGAACGTACTGTGGCAGAAAATATAATTTTTCTCATAATATGTGTGATTTCTGTAAACCATTTTATCATATTTAAATTTATATTATATTTTATAATATTAGTTAAATCTTATAAGATGCACAATACATGGAAATTAAGATTAAAAAGTTGGAAAAATTGAATGACTGGAAAGAATAAAATTTCTACATATCACGATATCAGTGTATGATGTTAGCATCTTTCTTCTATATTCGCAATAAATAAAGAAGATTCTTCATTGAAAATATACCAGGCTCTAAGTGGAATCAGTTGTACTAGCTCGGAAAAAAAATACACGAAAAATACGAACCATGTGAATTTCTACCTTTAACATTAACATTACATGTACAAAATTTAAATAAATAGACGTATTATGTTAAAAATAGACTTCTATTTCAAACAACTGCAAGTATTATACAATTTTAATATAATTTTCTGCTTCTTGTATTATATTTTGTTCAAATATTAACTTGAAACACATTCTTATATAATTATATGTATACCTAAAAGAATTTTTCATGTTAGAAGAAGAAAAAGTTATTTTCTTAAACATCTGTTCCTCATAATCTTTTAGGAAATTTACAAAATTTGATACTTCAATCGGTAATTTTGTGAGAATTATTACATCCCCCAATGCATCACATAATATTTGACATCCTATCATTCGCATTTATTGCAAATATTTTATAAAATAGAAATAGCAAAATTATTCTGACATAAAACATAACCTTGCTATGTTTCAATGAGTAACCATTTTGTCATTTTTGTCCGCTGTCGGCGCTGACTACTTTTGTGCACACCGCCTATACACCGTGCTTGTTCAAAACGGACATAATGCAATTATTTGCTTTCAAAATAGTTCGGGCTCAACCCGTGAAGTACTAGCTCGCCCGTAAATTCTTAGGTACCGGCGTAATGACGTAAATAACTATTAAAGATGTCTGGTACGGTAAAAGTCATCTGTATTACCGTATCAGTAGTATTTTGTGTATTATGTACTAATATACCTATAAAACTAATATACTGCTGGTGGGAGTGAGATTTGTGAGACTAACATTGGACGAGTGCAGACATATACATCTGCATATATAGCTGCACTTGTCTGTAAGAATAGCTCCGCGCAAGCGCCAAATTGCTTCGATTTTATTGGTGTAGAACGAGAAAGAGGAATTAGCGGGAGGGAAATTCTTACACTAACTGACAAGGATAGACAATAATGTTTGTAGCAGAGTCCTCTTAAGTGAGAGATAGGGCATCAGCAGTATATTTATTTATAGGTATATTTATGTACTACACCAATAACACTAATAAACGATACTACTGAATTTGACAGAATGGAGCTAAAATATTGAGATGACCTTGACTCTTTAAAAAAATAATATGTAACTAAGTAATATTTTACTTGTAGTAATGCTCTCTTCTCCATTGTATCTTTGCATCTTGCTTCTTCTTCCTTTCTTCTAATCTCATTCATAGTTCCATCAATTATATCTTGCATTTTCATATCTTCTTGTAATTGTCGTTCTTTCATATCAGCTAAAAATTTCTTATATTTTATCATATCTTCGAAAGCAGTAGATAATTTAGATTTTTCTTTTGCTTTTTCTTTTTCAAGTTCTTCTTCCACAAGTTTATCATAAGCTCTTTGTATTTCCATCTCTTTATTTGCAAGTTCGTTTAGTGTATCTTGTCGCTGTTTTATTTCTTTCTTGAACATTTCGCTCGCATCGCGTCTCTTTTTGTGTTTCATTTCTTTAACTGAAATTTCAATTATAAAGTTTGAAAGTATCGATTTCATTTGATAGTCATTTCCCGTCCATGAGATTGTCATTGCAGTTAGGAATTACATATTTCCTAACCTTTAAAATATTATTACTATAATGATTGTGAATAAAATAGTATATATGTACACCTCAGAGGAAATACTATTTTTCCTTCGGTGCTTTGTAGCCCTTGGGCTTAGCCCTCTGGATACAATACATGGAAAAATAATACCTTTCTTATCTTTGGAGTATAATATACTAATACATGTAAGTTAAAAAAAATTGGTATGGCTCGTATATGATAAAAACAATCATTTTTGCAATGGCTTTAAAAAAATCTGGTGTGGCCAACACAATACCTCCCGCCGTACACAGACCCAGTCACAAAAAATATTAAGCTAATCCTTATTTTTGGATTCGCAAATTTTAATCTAATTTTGGCAGTTTATTTCTTAAAATATAATCTAATCTAATCCAAGTAACTACATTTTTTTTTCATAATAAAATACAGAATAAATTTTAAATACCGGGATAGAATATAATTCACTAATCCAAAAATGAGGATTAGTTTAAATTTTTTGTGAATCGTTAATTTTTATTAACCTAAATACATACTTACATATTTACTTATGCTGAAAACTGTATTAATGTTCTTTCCTTTACTTTTTTCTTTTTAAAACATTACTATTATTAATTTGAAATGATTATAGTTCTTTGACAGTGATATTTATCTGTCAGCTACATACGTTTAACTGCGTAACCAAGGAGTTTTGTTTGTTTAAAGCGTAGGATCCGGGATTAAAAGGTAATAGTCTTTAATTTTTATAATAACATTAATCTCAAAAAAATAACATTTAAAGGTATTTTTCGAAGAAAAACTATTTCGAGGTTCAAGTAAAGTGCCATTTCCGGTTATCCGATTTACACCAAAATCTAATGGGCTCTTTCCACAGTAGAAAAATGTCGAAATGCAAGGTTTCAAATTTTTCTGAATGATAGTATTTGAGTTAGAGTGGAGGATCCACACATACATACACACACATATATACAGGGTGGGGCAGAAAAACCTATCCGATTTCAAAACGTTATAAAATTAAAACCACTCAACTTGTCAAAAAAAATTTTTATTAACATATCGCAAATTTTATGCCATTTTTAAATTTAAGTTTTGAAAAGCACATCACTCAAATGTCGTCCTTGGGAGCGGATCACTGATTTAGGCGCTCGCGGTAGCTTTCCATGACTTTCACCGTCATTTCCACAGGAATTTCTTCAATTGCCCGAGCAATTTCCCTTCGTAAAGCAAGAAGGGTCCTTGGTCGATGCTGGTAAACCTTCGATTTGAGGTAACCCCAAAGGAAGAAGTCACATGGAGTGAGATCCGGTGAGCGCGGCGGCCAGCCAAGATCACCTCTCAGGGAAATGAGGCGACCGGGAAACAGTTCCCTGAGAATGTCCATTGATCGTCGCGATGTGTGGGCGGTTGCACCATCCTGTTGAAACCACACATTTTCCACGCCATTTTCTTCCATTTTGGGTCTAAGAAAATTTTCCAGCATGAAACAATAGCGCTCGCTGTTGACCGTTACGGTTTGCCCATTTTCTTCAAAAAAGTAAGGCCCCCAGACGCCTAGGCGGGAAAGAGCACACCACACAGTCACTTTTGGGCTATGGAGGGGTTCCTGATGGATTTCTCGAGGATTTTCGTCACTCCAATATCGAAAATTCTGCCTGTTAACGGCACCACAAAGGTGAAAATGGGCTTCGTCCGTGAAGAGCACAACATCGTCGTTTGGGAGTTCTCGGAGATCGCGACACAGGTTCGTACGGGTTTCAAAATCCCTTTCACTTAATTCCTGTGCAACAACCATTTTGTAGGGATGCATTTTGAGGTCCCGGTGCAAAATGCGCCGAATACTGCGGTTGGAAATCGCCAAAGCGAGCGAATGTTTTCGCGCCGAACGACGCGGGGAACGTTCAATCGCGGCTCTCACATTGGCCACGTTTTCAGGTCCTGTTGCTGTCCTGGGCCGTCCAGGCGACTTCTTTTTCAATGCTGAACTCGTCTGTCTAAAATTTGACACCCACACTTTAATCGTAGCGTGATGTGGAACAGGATCATGACGCCCGAGTCCGAAATGAATTCGAAAAGCACGTTGTGTAGCAATTATCGAACCGCCGCATTCGATAAACCGCTCAATAACAAAAGCACGATGTTCACCAGACCAAGGCATGTTGACTACTGACAAATGGCATAAAACCGGCTTTCTAACGGTTTTTACCCCACTACTCTACCTGCTCCCTCTTCTGGGAAAAAGGGATTTGAAATCGGATAGGTTTTTCTGCCCCACCCTGTACTATTATTCATAAAAGATGACTGTTCAAGGTCATTTATTCGAAGAAAGAATACACATCACTTTAGAGCAGTAGCTTAGCAACATTTTGTATTAAAAAGAGAAAGATTATTTGATCTGTCTATTTAATTTATGTGGTGTGACAGATATACGTAAATAGTGGCATTACTTTCTAGCACACTATAAATAATATTGACGTATGTCATAGAATTACAGATACCTAATTATCTACTACACTGCCCTCTGTGCTAATATTTACCCAGTGGCGTTGACATTTAAATCAAATTATTATTCCTTGGTTTATAGTTAAGTCTATGTTTTTGAATTTTGCAAAAACATAAGTGAAGAACATAAATCTTTCAGAAAGGCATTATTTAGAAAGAAACATAATTTTCAAATAAATTACTCTTATTTTTTCAGTTAAAATGTGTCCATAAATATTTCATGTTGCACGCCTATGCATATGAAATGTAATGAAGTTATGTGCAAGTAATTTTATATCAGACGTCTCACAAATGAGCTTGAATAGTCATCTTTCGTGAATAATAGTTTACACATATACATACATAGTTACAGACATCATCGTGAACATGTTAAAAATGGATTCTAGGGACCTTAAAATGTGCTCATTTACACAAATCTCGATATGCGATTTTTAGCACAATCCCTATACCTCCCCCTTACCAAGGGTAGCGAGAGGTAAAAAATGTAACTACTGACATTTTATTATATATACATTCTTGTTCTTTGATAACTATTGGGCAATACTTGCCATTTTACCATTTAATTTTCCTTTTTGGGATACTTTCATGTATTGGCAGATTCATTAATAAAATTATATAATTGCTACCTATTCTCCAGTCGCCTTGACATCATTGACATATTCATTGTTTCTAAATAAAGGTTAATTTTTTTCTCCTACAAGTAATTGCATTTCCAAGTGAAGAATTGCTTATTCACAAGTATTGTTATATAAGTAGAAATAGATAAAAATGGTTTTTACTTTCACTAACCATACTGAGACTGAGCATCACAGATAACCTTTGACCGATTTCTAGTAGGAAACAAATAATGACTTAAAATATTAAAGCTTACATGCTCTTTCTTCAGCCTCAATTTCTTTTCTCAGTTTTTCAACACGTTCTTTCTCTTCCAGCATTTCTTTTCTTAGTTGCTGTTCTCTAGCCATCTAGAGAATACAAATTTTAATATGTTTTAAATGAAGTATATACTCGTACTTAAAATGTAATGCAAATATTACAACAAAATATCGCAAGCAAACTACATATTACAGTATAACATACAGGGTGTAAATGAAATAAGTGCATTAAATTTAACCAGTAATGTAACTCGATGAGAGCAACAATATTTCTTAATAACTTTTTTTTCTAAGTCTTTTAGATTTTGAGTTAAAATTCTTTAAAGATTTGCTGCATATTTCGTTACCCGCCTATGGAGAACAAAGAGAACATATGGCTGCTGCCGTATTCAAGTCAGATACAAACAGCTCAAAAATTGTCGGTTATCGGTTACACTTACAGTCACAGTAATTAATAAACGAATCAAGGGAAATAACATTATTATTAATTAATACGTAATAGTACAATTTTTAAAATAAATAAATTTAAATTTTGGATAACAAAAGTATAAAGTTGTGTATTGAACCAGGCTTTTAATCACGTGAATAGTAGAAGACAAGGAGAAACGAGGTAACGAGACGAAGAGCAAAAGCATAGTTATTAGGTTATGAGATGATTATTTATCGTCGATAAATCATAATAGTTTAAATACGTTATTTAAAAAATGTAAGTACAAACTTTTGTCCATTTAAAAGAGGTACATGAGTACCAATAATTAGTCGCCAATTTATTGTTCCCGCTCAAATATGTTTTAATGAAAATTGTTACAGCATTTTCGTCTGTCGAGATGTGTATTGTGCATAATAAATACACCTTCCCAAGTAAATTCAGTCTCATTAATGAACATTATGAGCCATTCCCAAAATAGAAGTCTGTTATGTGCTGAAAACATAGAACTTTTTGCACATATCATGGATATAACTGTTGATTAACAAATGTGCGAATATTAAGAAGAGAATGATTTGGTGATGATTTGGAAACGCTCCGTGTAAATGCGTTGGCAACTCCATGACACTGTCTTTATGTCAACCGTGATGTGAAGTAAAATATGGTACAGATACGAGTAAAAAAATAAATAAATAAACCATAGGTAAGTAATTGCAATGTCTGTGTACTCGTATTTTGACAGAATTTTACTTTATTAACAAGTTTATTACTAATGTCAAAATTTAATTGCAACAATTGACAGGACTGTCAATTGCTAAAACAAAATTTTTCATAGCTATTGTTACTGCATTCAATTATCACAAAAATATTTGGAACGACTCGTCAATTTACGGGGTGGTAAAAATGCTAAAAAAATATACGATTTCCAGAAAAAGTTATTAGGAAATATTGTTGCTCTCGCCGAGTTATATTACTGGTTAAATTTAATGCACTTATTTCATTTACACCCTGTATATATGTAAGAGCTATAGCTTTCAAATTTTCAAGCTCAATTGAAACCCTATTAATGCAATTTATTAAATATGAGCTAATAAGTAAATAAGTAGTAAGGGTTTTATACCCAAATAGACACATTGAAAATTAATCTTACAATGTACCTACCTAATAATTTTTTAAAAAATGTTTAATACTCGAAAAACAAAAACCCCGAAAAAGCTAAATCAAATTCACTAGGGGTTAAAAAAATCCTGGGATTTTAATTAATATGTTAGTAGTAATAAAATTTTACCTTTTCTTTAGCTTGTAAATCAGTATAATATTTAAATTCATTCTCTTGTTTTTCTTTTTTTAATCTATCTTGTTCATCACGGGCATCCTAGAATAAATAAAATACTCGTATAAGTCCAGCGAAGTTATACAAAGTGCCTTGCAAAAGGTCGGGTAGTCATAATTTTTGGATATGTTGTAAGGACCAAGGCCAGTGATAAGAAATTTATTTTACAGAAACGAAAGCCCTTTGATACCAGAGTTATTCCTCAATTTCTCTGTTTCTATACATCGGAGAGTAAAAGTTGTTATTATCAATATTGTAGAAGACAAAATTTGCTACAACTTTTTTATTTACAATTATTTTCTATGGGCTACACTTTTTGAACTATGGAGCAGTGAAAATATCAGAATTTTTGGGAAATGACAAAACACGCACATATCACAGAAATAATTGATGTGACCTGAATATTTGCTACCACCCTCTATTTTGTGATACAAACAAGACGTTTGGTTCACATGTTACTAGGACCATGCCCTAGCGATTAAGAGGTGTAGATACTCGGAAATGCCCCGCATGCATTTTTTGTCTAATGAATATAACATTAAATACTCAATACAGCAACCCTAAGGAACAATTATAGCACGTTGTCGTATCCGACTATCCCGTAGGACACTAATAAATCAACTCTAAGTTTGAGCGTGTCACATTAAATTTATAAATATTTTTTTATAAATTGTATTCTTTTTTGTCTAATGAATATCTCATTAAATACTCAATATAGCCACCCTAAAGAACAATCATAGCGCATTGTCGTATCTCGCTATTTCGTAGGACACTAATAAATCAACCCTAAGTTTGAGCGTGTCACATTAAATTTATAAATATTTTTTTATAAATTGTATTCTTTTTCGTCTAATGAATATCTCATTAAATACTCAATATAGCAACCCTAAAGAACAATCCTAGCGCGTTATCGTATCCCGCTATCCCGAAGGACACTAATAAATCAACCCTAAGTTTGAGTGTGTCACATTAAATTTATAAATATTTTTTTATAAATTGTATTCTTTTTCGTCTAGTGAATATCTCATTAAATACTCAATATAGCAACCTTAAAGAACAATCCTAGCGCGTTATCGTATCCCGCTATCCCGAAGGACACTAATAAATCAACCCTAAGTTTGAGTGTGTCACATTAAATTTATAAATATTTTTTTATAAATTGTATTCTTTTTCGTCTAATGAATATCTCATTAAATACTCAATATAGCAACCCTAAAGAACAATCCTAGCGCGTTATCGTATCCCGCTATCCCGAAGGACACTAATAAATCAACCCTAAGTTTGAGTGTGTCACATTAAATTTATTAATAATTTTTTGTAAATTGTATTCTTTTTTGTCTAATGAATATCTCATTAAATACTCAATATAGCAACCCTAAAGAACAATCCTAGCGCGTTATCGTATTCCGCTATCCCGAAGGACACTAATAAATTAACCCTAAGTTTGAGCGTATCACATTAAATTTATTAATAACATTTTGTAAATTGTATTCTTTTTTGTATAATAAATATCTCATTAAATACTCAATATAGCAACCCTACGGAACAATCCTACTACATTGTCGTATCCGGCTATTCCGTGGGTCACTAATAAATCAACCCTAAGTTTGAGTGTGTCGCATTAAATTTATTAATAATTTTTTGTAAATTGTATTCTATTTTGTCTAATGAATATCTCATAAAATACTCAATATACCAACCCTAAGGAACAATCCTAGCACGTTCTCGTATCCGGTTATCCCGTAGGACACTAATAAATCAACCCTAAGTTTGAGCGTGTCACATTAAATTTGTTAATATTTATTTGGAAATTGTATTCTTTTTTGTCTAATGAATATCTCATGAAATACTCAATATAGCAACCCTAAATAACAATCATAGCGCATTGTCGTATCTCGCTATTTCGTAGGACACTAATAAATCAACCCTAAGTTTGAGCGTGTCACATTAAATTTATAAATATTTTTTTACAAATTGTATTCTTTTTCGTCTAATGAATATCTCATTAAATACTCAATACAGCAACCCTAAAGAACAATCCTAGCGCGTTATCGTATCCCGCTATCCCGAAGAACACTAATAAATCAACCCTAAGTTTGAGCGTGTCACATTAAATTTATAAATATTTTTTTATAAATTGTATTCTTTTTCGTCTAATGAATATCTCATTAAATACTCAATACAGCAACCCTAAAGAACAATCCTAGCGCGTTATCGTATCCCGCTATCCCGAAGGACACTAATAAATCAACCCTAAGTTTGAGCGTATCACATTAAATTTATTAATAACATTTTGTAAATTGTATTCTTTTTTGTATAATAAATATCTCATTAGATACTCAATATAGCAACCCTACGGAACAATCATACTACGTTGTCGTATCCGGCTATTCCGTAGGTCACTAATAAATCAACCCTAAGTTTGAGTGTGTTACATTAAATTTATTAATAATATTTTGTAAATTGTATTCTTTTTTGTCTAATGAATATCTTATTAAATACTCAATATAGCAACCCTAAAGAACAATCCAAGCGCGTTATCGTATCCCGCTATCCCGAAGGACACTAATAAATCAACCCTAAGTTTGAGCGTATCACATTAAATTTATTAATAACATTTTGTAAATTGTATTCTTTTTTGTATAATAAATATCTCATTAAATACTCAATATAGCAACCCTAAGGAACAATCCTACCACGTTGTCGTATCCCGCTACCCCGTAGGACTCAAATAAATCAACCCTAAGTTTGAGCGTGTCACATTAAATTTATTAATAATTTTTTGTAAATTATATTCTTTTTTGTCTAATGAATATCTCATTAATTACTCAATACAGCAACCCTAAGGAACAATCCTAGCACGTTGTCGTATTCCGCTATCCCGTAGGACTCAAATAAATCAACCCTAAGCTTGAGCGTGGCACATTAAATTTATTAATAATTTTTTGTAAATTGTATTCTTTTTTGTCTAAAGAATATCTCATTAAATACTCAATACAGCAACCCTAAGGAACAATCCTAGCACGTTGTCGTATCCCGCTATCCCGTAGGACTCAAATAAATCAACCCTAAGCTTGAGCGTGGCACATTAAATTTATTAATAATTTTTTGTAAATTGTATTCTTGTTTGTCTAATGAATATCTTATTAAATACTCAATATAGCAACCCTAAGGAACAATTCTAGCACGTTGTTGTATCCGGCTATCCCGTAGGATACTAATAAATCAACCCTAAGTTTGAGCGTGTCGCGTGTATCAAAAAGACAACCGATTTTACAATTATTAAAAAATATTTTCTTACTGATGCTTCACAATATTTCAGCATCATTTCATGCCAGAAATGTTCCAACTCTTTTTCACTCTGTCTTTTTGCTTTTAATTCTGCCATTTGTATTTTCTGCACTTCAGCTGCGTCTAAACATCGTTGATGAGCAATTTTTGGTCTCAGTTCTTCACATCTTAATCTATATTCAAAATAATTAATAAGAAATAAGAAATAAAAGTAGTGCAAGTTTTCTAACACATGTTGTTGCATCCTCTTTTCTGCTACGAAGGCTTTTCTTGCTGCTTCGTGTTCCTCTTTGATCCTGTTTATTTTGTCTAATTTTTGTTGGAACGTTTTCTCTTCTTGTAGATCGGCGATTACGTCTCTGGTATGTTGTCTTTCTTCTGTGTATAGCATCTCTGTCAGGCTATAGAATAAAATATATGAGTATTAAATATATATAAGAAAGCTGGTAATATTTTACTTTTGACGACGTTTTTCTATGTTCTCATCATACTCTTTCATCTTTTTATTTACTTTTTCATTTAATAGTCTAACGTATCGTTTGTTTTCAGCATGTTTTCTATATTTCGTTTGTATAATATCTTCTTCTAATTGTTTCCTTACTTTATCTAGGTATTCTTCATGAAGAACATTCTCTTGTTGTTGGTATTCTAATAACTTGCGTTTATAGTCGGTATTTGGATTTCTCGCAAACTTTAATAAAACGATAGTGTTAGTTACCAAATTGCAAGTGTCCAAAATGCCCAGTGAAAAATAAATGTGACCCTTAATTATAATTGTCAAAACTCCAAAAGGCCGATGTAAACAGACTGGTCGCGACGTCTTTAATTACTTCCGGTCGCCTGAACCTTTTGTGTTCATTGTTATTATGTGTTCGAATATTCTAGACTGTTCTAGAAAATAATGGCAGCTGTATATAAGGGACGTAGCTATGCTCGAGAGACAGTTAGTTAGTTACATGGAGAGACATAGAGATAAGAGATGTTCATATAGAGTGTTAGTGAGTTTGAGAAGCACAGCAGTATCGTGGTGAGTGTATGCAGTTGGTGTCGAGTAGGTACTCGGGAAGTTACTGGTATATTGGGATAGCTGTGGATGTAAATACTCGGTAGTGTTAACGAGTATTGGGAAGCTATAGTGTGCAAGAACAGTAACGGCGAGTCGGAAAGTTACTGGTATACCGGGACAGTTGTTAAAGAGAATACTCGGTAGTGTTGAATAGTATTGGGAAGCTAGGTATATGGGAACAGTAACGGCAAGTGGAAGCTAATAATAATTGTCTAATATTTACACTTCACCCAGATAAATAAAAACGTTACAATATTATATTCTGAACAGAGTTACGTCACCTTATGAACAAATTCTACAATTTGTGTAACAAAAAGAAACTTCAAATATGTATGTTTTTACATGAGGAATACTATAAGATATACTATTCATTTGTATTTTAAAATATGTCATGTCCAATTTGAACATGAAATTGTACTAAAATGATATCTCTACATATTTTAATAATTAATTTTATAGAATACAAGAGAGTAGGAGCAGTACTTCTACTGTTGTGTTTCCTATAAAATATATATTTGATCTTATTTCAAACAATGTCGATTTTTCCTTGAAACTTACTTTTCCGACTTTTCCAGGAGCTAGCCCAGGAACTTCAACTGGGAAGGGAACAGGACGAGCTAACTTTGGAGGAGTTATGGGTTTAGTTCGAAGTTTAAACATTTTTAAAACTTTCTCTTTCTTTAAAAAAATAATAAATTATCTCGTCGGATTATTTGACACCAAAACAAGATGACATTTGATAAAAGCAAAAAAGTTTCACTAAACAACATTGTTGTCATGGATACACAAAACATTTTCTTTTTTTGACAAATTATTAATGTAGGAGAATATCTTCCTTGTTCAGCATAATTCTTATTTAAAAAATCTGATGTGGCCAGCATATTACCTTCCGTCAGTTGTATGTATTTTATACAAATTCCATACAAACAGTTTCTTGCGAAAGATTCTGTATTTCCAGTACATTACCTTCCCTTACTTCTTTGTATTTTGTACAAATTCCATACCGACAGTTTCTTAGAATTGATTCTATATTTGCAGCAAAATTATAACAAGAACATACTGTCAATCGCACTTTACATTGACATCTGTCTATCAGATTTTTTTTATTTATATAGCTGTTTCCAGTATTATTGCATATGCATAGCTGGCTGCTTTATGAAATTTAATTTCTTTATAATTTTTTAACTCTATATCCATTGAATATAAAGTATAAAATGTAATCAAATCGTATTGAGAATAAAATATTCTTTAATATTTATAATAACATTAAATGTGAAAAAATGATATTTAACAGCGTTTTTTCAAGAAAAACTGTTAAAATTCTCAAATGAGGGTACCTCCGGTCGACAAATTATAACCAAAATCTAATCAGCTCTTCATATGAATGTAACGAAGAGGAATACGAAAGAATTATAATTTTTTGAATTGTAGTGTTGGAGTTATCGTCGAAGAAAAAATCGTCACACATACGCATACACACAGTCATACAGACATTATCGCAAAAATAGTAAAATCGTATTCTACGGACTCTAAAACGTGCTTATTGATTAAAAACTGCACATCGAATATTTTGACCAAATTTCTTCGTTCCCTCTGATGCCACACACGTAAGACATTTTGCATAAATTTGGAAAAAAATATATATTTCTATAGTTATGTAAAAATTCGTGAAGGCCAAAATAGATTAATTATATTATTTTTATATTAAATAATAATTTTTGTTAATACCTGATTGTGTTACGAAACTAATTATTAAATGAATGTTCATTATTAAATTGTTTGCTAGCCCATTCTGGCTCATTCTTTCAGTTTATTTTGTCGCGTTCAGACCTACAACTTTAAGACTTCTTCGCATCGCCAAAATTAATAAATACAGCATACAAGACTCACCAGCCCAGAGGGACGAAGAACAAATGACTGCGTGGGATTTTATCACGGTATTTATTGGTAAAAGGTTCATGGAACCAAAAAATCAAGGTATGTTTCACTTCCTGGCAAATTTCAAAATTAGAGTCTAAAACTAATATAATTAAAAATGACCAACTTTAAAATTAAGTGAAAATGAAACTAGATATGTGTCTTTGAGAATAGCTGTTAGCACGGTTCTCTACGAAAGCAGAGTTATTACGAAGGTTTATTAGGACCTCTGGCATGGTTGACATGTTGGGTAATCCTAATATATCCATACTCTCTTCGTAAAATTTACTACTGAACGAATGGGTTATTACGAAGGATTATTAGGACCTCTGGCATGGTTGACATGTTGGGTAATCCTAATATATCCATACCCTCTTCGTAAAATTTACTATTAAACGAAAGGGTTATTACGAAGGGTTTTTTGGACCTCTGGCATGGTTGACATGTTGAGTAATCCTAATTATCCGTACCTTTTTCGTAAACTACTGACAACGACAGCAGGGTTATTACGAAGGGTTTTTAAGACCTCTGGCATGGTTGACATGTTGGGTAATCTTAATTTCTCCGTACCCTCATTTTACTACATATAATGAGAACATTTTTCTCAAGATGCGTATTTTGTTTTATTTTCACTTCGCACACAATTTTAAAGTGAAGGGAAATTTTTAATTTTTATCAAATATCAAAATGATTTTTTTTATTTTACATTTGAAATAAAAAAAATATGTAACATGTATTTAGAATTTAAATAATAATACATTTTTATTCATTATTTTTTATTTTGAATTGTTACATAATATATGTTCATTTAAAATAGTAATTAGTAACAATATTAAATTTTAATTGTTTTAACAATACTTTATAATTGATTTGTTGTTCCGATAATATAGTTTTAAATTCAAATATTTTTTAAATTTTTATAAGTCAACGATTAAACTTTGCTCTTTGTTATGGCTTCAATTTTTTTTCAAAGATTGTAGCCTGACTACCAATAGGCTACTTGTGTGGTACTGAAAATCTGATATCTATCACTAAATACCTAAAGTAAAGTTGAAAACGTATGTAAGAATATAAATTTTATTTTAAAATTATTATTTGTTTTTTAACAAATTTAGAAAGATTTTCTTTGACGTCATTATTTTGAACTGGAGAAAGGGATGCATATTTAAGAATGTAACCTATAGATGGCTAGCGAGAGCGAGTTTTAATTTGATTTCGACATTAGTTCATTTTTATGTAACTCTATCTTTTCTTTATTATTTACATACAATTTGCGTCGTTTCTGCTACTTTTATTACGTATTTCCATTTGTTAAGCAGGATTTTGAAGAATTTTAACTTAGCTTATACTCGTACAAGATTAAAATGACAAACGAAGATATTAACCTCCAAACTATTATTCAAACGTCAAACAGATGATCTGTCATGTTTAAATTATCTGCAAATGCCGTTCTATTCGACGTACCGATGTTATTGTTTTACGCCCATTCATTGGTTCGGTGTAATTTTACGTCATACATGGCGGTAATTTAAATATTAAAATTTCATTATTTTTTTTCTGGTCAATTAATGAAAATATTGCCAAGAGAAAAAATATGGGTAGCAAGTTTTTATCGTCTCTTCAAAAATATTAAATAAAAAAATGGCATGCACGTTGCCCATTATAAATAAAATGCAAGTTAAATTTTATACAATGCATATTTTGATTCATATCGTATTATAGAGAATAAAAGGAACACACAATTTATTATAGAATACATATATATAATAAAAATAATTTAAAATTACAGTACAATATTTATATTTCATTTCAAAAAATTTGACTATCAATTCTTTTAAATTCATCGTCCTAATTTATTTTTAAAATTTGTAAAGCAAACAGATATAATTTATAAATGTTTCGTTGATTGTTGACAGATTTTTCTTATTTATTAAAAAATTTATTTCGTTACAATTTACAATAGGCTTTTTATAAATTTAAATATTAAACTATTAACTTCAAATATACGAAACTGGGTATAAGGTGGTGCAAAATGCTATGCGTAGTTTTAGATATAAGGTAATGACTGTGTGTTTGATTGGGTAAGCAAAATCTCTGTTGTAAAATTGCCCGGGAAATTTTATAATAGAGACTAGCTTTAGTTAAGTCGATTAAGTTAGCTTAGTTATAAGTAGGTTTAGGTCGTGCCACATTTGTACCTAGTTTTTTTTTAATTATTATAATTTTTATTTCACTGCAAAAATAGATTATCAACAATATATGAATACATTCAATTTAAATATATTATTAGATCTAATACTTTTTGGAAGATTCTGTCTACATGATATGTTTCATTTAAAGTTATACTGTTTCGTTTTATTCACACGCCTGAACCAACTTTGGTTGAGGCATTTTTAATCGAGATATTGGACTTATTTTAAACCTCTTATTTTTTAACATCACATTTTGTGGTAAAAACTAAAAATGAAAACATTTATCATTACTCTTGAACCGCTAATAATTAATAAAAAATAACATCAATTATATTTAAACAAGCATGGGTGCTCTCAGGGCCGCTCCGTCGATATAAAGCGCCTTTGTGCGAAGTTATATTTACACGCTTTAAAGTTTAAACTATACTTTTCATTCTTCAATAAAGCTAGATTTAATATATTGATGAAATTGTCTTAGATTCATTCTTTTAATCAATAGATTATAATCAAAATCCTTTGTTGTAATCAACAATTTTACAGTTTGCGATATAACAATGTGAGAAAATTATCGGTTTGGCAGGATATTTCTTTTACTTTTTAATTTTTAATAATAAATAAGTGAAATTCAATATCGGTAGAAAATAAAAATAAAATTATTTCACTAAGAATTGTATGTAAATCATAAAGCATTTGATTCTTCGCAAAATGCTAGTAGGTATTTAAATATTGGATTCATTGTAGGATTCATTCTTGTAATCAATATTATTGAACTATAATCAATATTTTCTTTGTTGTAATCAACACTTTTACAGTTTCAATATAATAATGATAGAAAAATAACGAACCGATTGGTACCATAATTATTTTACTTATAATTCTAATACAGACAAATTAAAAAAATATATTTTTCACTTCTATCACGTTAATTTGTATAGTTCTATTATCGTCTTTACTATTATTAGTTCGCTGCCTTGAAACGGCGCCCCTCAAAGTCAGGCACCTTTGTGCGGGGCACAACCTGTCCACCCGCGGTGCTCTATTTAGCTTCATATATAAACAGAAAATGTTAATTGTTGACTTATATTAAAAATAATTTTATAATTTATTAATGTTTTATATATTACATGTTAATATTTTGGTTTCTACGACTAATAAATTTGCTGGAAGGTACGCTGTATAATGCAATGGACGTTTTTTTTTTTTTTATTGGTAATAATATATAATAGAAAGAAATATTTTAGATGCAAAGATAATTGAAATATTTTAGAATCAAAGATTATAGTAAATATAAAGTAAGTTACCCCGTTAGATGAGCGAATGATTTGTCTGTTGTATGAATCTGTGTGTGCAAACAAAAATACAAATATAATAAAACACAAATGTCTACTATTTATTGTATGAATGTCTTAGGGTCCTATCCTTTTCAACCCTGTTTAAAATCTAGATTGTTAGTTCGCGTAACCCGGCATGAGGCCGTATCGTTTCCGTTCCGTTATTAGCTCCGGTAATTCAGCATGAGGTCTGGGTCGATTAGGCCAGGGCAAAGGACCTGGGCAACGAGGGACAAGCAGGTGCAGTTGTTCCAGATGTTCCAGATGCGGAAAGAAAAACCCGCGAAATAAAATCGTGAAAATTATCGATATTTTTGTTTGAAAACCCCGCGGATTAAACACGCGAATATGATCGATATTTTTGTCCGAATAAACGCGAACGCGATGATTTTTTATAGGGAATTAGTTAGAAAAATATATAAAATAAAGTAACTCAATTTGCACGATATATATATTTCATTATTTTTGCAAAATGTTTAGTAATTATGTTTCATATTAATTGCATGACAAATATATAATATTACAAATAAAATGGAATGAACCAGAAAAATAATTTTGAATACATTTTAATTTACAGTAACAATATATCAATAAATTCAACTTAAATATTAAATTAAAAACGTTCATTGCCTTACAGCTAGGTTAAGCTAGTTTTAAGGGGGCGCGTCGTCATCCTAATTTTAACTTCGTTAGCTCGCATAAAGCGCGTACTCGCTAGAGCAAGAGCATTTTACTCCAAATGAGCGACGCATGAGCGGAAACTTGACTAGTCGTGTGCGGGTCATTCAAACTCTGCACAAAATGTAATATCTAATGAGCCGGTTTCAAAGTATTTTAAATTTAAGTTTATGCAATATGTTTCATAATATAAAAAATAATTTATTATTTTCGTTAATAATTTAATAAAAAGATTGGCGCCAGAAATAGTCATGAAAAACAACCCTCCACTCCTGTGACGTATAGGAGCACATACAGTACGTCATTCATAGCCGATAGGAAAGCAGTTCACGTTATTTTTATAAATAAACGTAGGCTATAGTTTGTCTCATGTTAAACTGTATAAACGTCTGACGTCATATTCTGTTTCAGATCACGTGACTTTTTCTAAATATTATATAAATTTCAATAATTAATTGTAAAAATCTAATGGATATTTCGTGATATTTTCAAATTTGAGGCTCTTTAAAGTACTTAGAAGTCATATTAAAATTCTTGCAACAGCCTTTTTGTAAGATTTGAATTTTTTGAAGATATATTAGATTTTCTAAAGGTGGAAATTTCATTCTGATCGGAGTTTAATAAAAATTTATTGTTATATAACAAGTGTGTTAATGAGGGCGATTAATGTTAGTTACAATATTTTTCCATTGCCGTATATTATTAATTTGGAAAAAAATTATTTCAATTTTTTTTTTTTTTTGGGTTGTTCAACAATAATATGTGGTATATACCTACTAAAATCGTTTATTAATAATTTCTATATATTTCATAAATGGTCAACGGAAATAATTATTTAACTATCAAGTGTGTTAACAAGGGCGATTAATGATTGAGAAAAAAATGCATACGTAAATAATTTATAAAATATATTTTAAGTAGTGAAATAAAAAATTATTTTATCAACAATAAAAGAAAAGTTGTACAATACTTCATTATTTGAAAGTCACATATTTAAATACCCTTAGTTTTATTGGTATAATAGCAGGGTCTCGTAGCCACGTGCCTGAGTGTCAGGTCGCGAATCTGACAAACCGGGTTCGATCCCCACCGATGCCAAATATTTCGAATTTTAAATGGCACAAAATTGACTCTTGTGGTCCAGTCTCCACGCCACCAATGAGTGCCCGTGAAGTGACGCCTGGTAAGCGCCCGCACGGTGAAATATTTCATCATTACCGATATCTGTGTACAAAGCAGATTAGCTCACCCAGCAATGGGTAATAAGCCGTGATGATATATTTTTTTTATAGGTAATTATTAGGGCTACAATACTTTATAATCTGAGAGTCATATCTCTTGGAATATTTGGTTGAGAATCAACCCAGCATTATTGATTAGCATAATATGAAATCATACATCTGAGAGATCATATCTTGGAATATTTGGTTGAGAATCAACCCTTAGTATTATTGGTATGATAATCAATTATTAGGGCAACAATATTTTATAATCTGAGAGTCACATCTCTTGGAATAGGTTGAGAATCAACCCATTGGTAATGTAAGTAATATTGGGCGTACAAAGCATTATAATCTGAGAGTCACATCTTTGAATATTCTGTATGTAGAACAGGCATAATTAAGATTAAAAAAAGCACTCGGGGAATGTAAACCTCTCCGCTAACTGCTGGCTTGGTCCCTGTACATGTTTAAGGCCTTCCGTCTGCATATCCTTGCCATACGGGAAGCTCTTTGCAACGTGTCGTGCCACCTCTGTATAAACTCTCGTCGGCTAACTGCGACAAGTTGATTCCCAGAATGATATTATGATTAATTATGCCCGCCCTTAATACAAAAATAAATATTACTGTTTTAATGTAATATGAAATCTAAGAGTCATATCTTGGAATATTTGGTTGAGAATCAACCCTTAGTATTATTGTTTAATATAATATGAAACAATACACAATTTTACCGAATGAAATATAAAACGAATTTACGTTCACGTGTTCAGAGCCGCTCTTTGGGTACAAGACGCCTTTTGGTATGTAATATTTTAGCGCCCCTTCCCCTCATAAATAAATAGATCTCGGCTTGTTACCCATTGCTGGGTGTGCCAATCTGCTTTGTATACAGATATCGGTAAAATTTAAAAATTAAGGTTTAAACTATACTTTTTGTTCTTCAAAAATGCTTAGACTCTTATATTTCTTAGATTCATTCTTGTAATCAATAGGTTAAAATCAAAATCGTTTGTTGTAATCAACAATTTTACAACAGATTTCAAAACTATATGTAAATCATAAAGCAGTTGATGCTTCGCAAAATGCTAGTAGGTATTTAAATATTGGATTTATTGGGGCTTCATTCTTGTAATCAATATTATTGAGTTATAATCAATATATGCATTATTGTAATCAACATTTTCCCAGTTATTATTTCAATATAACAATGCTAGAATTTATAAAATATATTCTTGTTTTAAAGTAAAATGAAATAATAAATTATTTTATCAACAATACAAGTCACATATATAAATACCCTGAGTTTTATTAGTATAATAGGGGAGTCTGGTAGCCGCGTGCCTGAGTGTCAGGTCGCGAATCTGACAAACCGGGTTCGATCCCCACCGATGCCAAATATTTCGAATTTTAAATGGCACAAAATTGACTCTTGTGGTGCAGTCTCCACGCCACCAATGAGTGCCCGTGAGGTGACGCCTGGTAAGCGCCCGCACGGTCAAATATTTCATCATTACCGATATCTGTGTATAAAACATATTGCACACCCATCAATGGGTAATAAGCCGTGATGATATATTTTTTTTATAGTTAATTATTAGGGCTACAATACTTTATAATCTGAGAGTCATATCTCTTGAAATATTTGGTTGAGAATCAACCCAACATTATTGATTAGCATAATATGAAATCATATATCTGAGAGTCATATCTTGGAATATTTGGTTGAGAATCAACCCTTAGTAATATTGGTATGATTAGGGCTTCAATATTTTATAATCTGAGAGTCACATCTCTTGGAATAGGTTGTGAATCAACCCATTGGTAATATAAGTAATATTGGGCGTACAATACATTATAATCTTAGAGTCACATCTTTGAATATTCTGTATGTACAACAGGCATAATTAAGATTTAAAAAAGCACTCGGGGAATGTAAACCTCTCCGCTAACTGCTGGCTTGGTCCCTGTACATGTTTAAGGCCTTCCGTCTGCATATCCTTGCCATACGGGAAGCTCTTTGCAACGTGTCGAGCCACCTCTGTATAAACTCTCGTCGGCTAACTGCGACAAGTTGATTCCTAGAATGATATTATGATTAATTATGCCCGCCCTTAATACAAAAATAAATATTACTGTTTTTATGTAATATGAAATAATACATCTAAGAGTCAAATCTTGGAATATTTGGTTGAGAATCAACCCTTAGTATTATTGTTTAATATAATATGAAACAATACACAATTTCACCAAATGAAATATAAAACGAATTTACGCTCACGTGTTCAGAGCCGCTCTTTGGGTACAAGGCGCCTTTGTGCTATGTTATATTTTAGCGCCCCTTCCCCTCATAAATAAATATATCACGGCTTGTTACCCATTTCTGGGTGTGCCAATCTGCTTTGTATACAGATATCGGTAAAATTTGCAAATTAAGGTTTAAACTATACTTTTTGTTCTTCAAAAATGCTTAGATTCTTAGATTCATTCTTGTAATCAATAGGTTAAAATCAAAATCGTTTGTTGTAATCAACAATTTTACAACAGATTTCAAAACTATATGTAAATCATATCTCGACCTTTATAATTTCAGAGTCACATCTCTTGGAATATTTGGTCGAGAGTCAACCTAGCATTAATGATTAGCATAATATGAAATCATACATCTGAGAGTCATATCT
This sequence comes from Harpalus rubripes, assembly GCA_963082715.1. Classification (NCBI taxonomy): domain Eukaryota; kingdom Metazoa; phylum Arthropoda; class Insecta; order Coleoptera; family Carabidae; genus Harpalus; species Harpalus rubripes. Next base: position 58,302,849 of record OY720457.1, on the reverse strand, counting down.
TGGAATATTTGGTTGAGAATCAACCCTTAATATTATTAGTATAATAATCAATTATTAGGGCTACAATACGGTATAATCTGAGAGTCACATCTCTTGGAATAGGTTGTGAATCAACCCATCGGTAATATAAGTAATATTGGGCATACAATGCATTATAATCTGAGAGTCACATCTTTGAATATTCTGTATGTACAACAGGCATAATTAAGATTAAAAAAGCACTCGGGGAATGTAAACCTCTCCGCTAACTGCTGGCTTGGTCCCTGTACATGTTTAAGGCCTTCCGTCTGCATATCCTTACTGTAAGCTAAGCTCTTTGCAACGTGTCGAGCCACCTCTGTATAAACTCTCGTCGGCTAACTGCGACAAGTTGATTCCTAGAATGATATTATGATTAGTTATGCCCGCCTTTAATACAAAAATAAATATTACTGTTTTAATGTAATATGAAATCTAAGAGTCATATCTTGGAATATTTTGTTGAGAATCAACCCTTAGTATTATTGTTCAATATAATATAAAGCAATACACAATTTTACCGAATGAAATATAAAACGAATAGGGGATTACAGCTTAATCGAATTAAGAGAAATTAGTAAAAAATAATGGAAGTAGATGCTTAATAATGAATATTAATAAAGAAATAAAATGATATAACTGAAATACTTGGGAAATAAGGGGTTTTTTGTTTTAGCAGCTCGTCACTCATGAAATCCATAAATATATATAACGAATACCAAGTTAGGGGGTGGAGTCTACTACCAATGGAAGTAGATAAATTCAAATAGCGGACACGTGGCTACCAGTCCACTACTGCAATTCTCAAACAGTTTTTATTTGAATATAAATTTCTTGCATTAAACTTAATCATTTTGATACACTTGCAATTATAAAGCATGTAGGCTTGTACAGTGTTACAATATTAATTTGTTTTTTTATAAATATAATTCAAAAATACATTTCAAGAACATTTTAGATCCACGTAGAAAACAGTTATATATAAAACATATATTCGTGACGTCACATCTATATTTTCAAACTTCAGGGGACCATAACTCGCTTATTAATAGGAATTTTTTCACCGGATTTTTACCAATAGACTTAGTTTAACTTATACTTTCTGATGAAATTATAAAAAAAATGGTAGAATCCCCTATTTACGCTCACATGCCAATCGTTGAGGTCATTAATCGACAGTTAACACACATGTTTGTTACAATATTTTTCCGTTGATCGCATCTTATTGAATTGGAAAATTTAATTTTATTCCATGACAATAATTGTTATAGCGAATATATGTTGGTGAAGTTGAGGGTGTTCGATTGCGTGGCCGTCCAGTGTGAAAAGTGGATGGATGTGAATGGCAAGGTGCTAAAAGAGAAAGTGTGAGAAAGAGTGGGAAGTGAAAAAGAGCGTGTATGAATGTGGCCGAAGCGAAAGAAGTTATTTTAGACAGGAATTTGTGGCGAAGGATGATTGTTTCGTAACTATTATTGTTATCAACAATAAAAGAAAAGTTGTAGAGTACTTTATTATTTGAAAGTGACAGAAATATTTGGTTGAGAATCAACACTTAGTATTTCTTTTTTTTTCTTTTCTTTTTAAAACCTCTCAACAGGATTAAATCCCAATTACAGAGAGGTTTACATATACAAACATCCATGCCTTAGTGGGATTCGAACCCAGAACCCCTAGCGTACTCATGACTACGAGCCGTTGCTCTAACCATTGAGCCACCGGAGCCGACGATTATTATTTACAAAACTTTAAAATCTGAGAATATCATTTAAAACTTTTACAAATATTTGGTTCGTCTGATACGATATATATTTTTCTTCATCCACCAACTTTTTTTTTCCTTATTTTGCTTTCTTAATAAAGTTTGCAGTACAATAAACTAATAACTAGCAAATGCAATTCTTTAATTCTCCATTAATAGTTTCGTACTGCAACGAACGAAGCTCATTCAAACATTTGTATCAGTGCCCATGCGAACCTCAAATGGACTAATTTTAGCCTCGAATGCTCTAGTGAATACGCGCTTTAACCGGCATAAGGTCCGGGTCGTTGCCGTTCCGTCTATATTATTAGCTCGGGTAATCTGGCATAAGGTCCAGATCGATTAGGCCAGAAACCAAGGATCTGGACACCGTGGGATCTTTCTAGTTGATAGAAAATTTTATTTGAAAAACCGCTAACGCGGCTATTTTTATAGATGAATTGTTTTGTACCGCGAATATTTTTTTAGGCCCGGTATTTTCACTTACGAATAAAGATTTGAATAAGTATTTATTAAATAAATTTATTCTATATATTTATCCAACGAATCCATTGCGTCTTTTCACACATTTTATAGAAACAAATAGCTCTATGTGTCGAATATTTTTAACGTTCGTGATTTGGTAGCCTTGCAGAGTGAATTTGTGTCAGTAGAGGATGGAGTTTGGCATAGCCACGTTAAGCAGACAAAGATGAAATGTGTCAACTTCTTTTGACCGTAGTTGTCAAAGTTTTGTTTATCATCTTTAATGTCAATGTCATCTATATTCTTGTGCATTTTTAGCCCCGGGAGACTGTAATTTAACAAGTGTACCATCTAATGCAGCACTCGTATGTGGTAAACGAGATACATATATTATAAAATTGTCCTTGTACTTTTTGTATATTTCTTTGTGTCATTGTACTCAAAATTCGATATTTTGCCAGCGTCAAATAACATGATCTTTATAATGATTTACCTATTCACTGTTTGAGATCAAATGTGATCCCCGATATGTAATAATATATTGGTTTCATAATCGGAATCTGTCAAAAAATTCCTTTATGTATGTGGTTATGTCGTGACTTGTCACGTTATTTATTAATTCATAGTTCAAAATATTATCATAATCATCAAAAATATTTAATATATCAATTTTGTTAATAAACAGATGTTATTCTTTCGAATAAATTTATTTGCAAGTGAAAAGACAACAACAATATGTATCTGAAGGATAAATTTATCTTTACCTTTATTCACAAGTGAAAATACCGGCCCTTAATGAATTATATAGTTCATATAAAGTAGTCTGGGGTTTGCAGGGTTAATTTTTTGATTTTTCTCAATTCGTTCGCGAAATTCGATGGTACGGGATTTGGGATTGTTGCAATGTATATTCAGGGGTGTCAACATAAAAGGTCCTAGGATCTTTTATATATAATATTCTTTTCTCAATGCGTATGAATATATTTTATATGTGTTGAGAAAAGTACATGTCCGTAAAACTTACTTGACACCCTTGGTATTCATATATTTTATGAGTGTTATTTTTTCTACAGGATGGGCGTGAATATTAAGACGCAGTATGAATATGTACTGTGAAAAAGTCTAAATATTCATCCGAACTTGCCTAAATTCTCTTACAATAAACGGTAGGGGTTTTTAGGTGGGCAACCCACCGTCCTCAGGCTGGTTCTATCCTAGTTATCGTACCCCTTGCACTTAGTAAACGGACAACTAGTGGGCGAGTCTGGTACGATAAGGTAGGCTGCACTGAACTAGCCTCGTAAGGACGGGGCTGGCGAAGTCGCGTGCCCTTACAAAAACATCACATCGAAGTATGTTACACGAAGTGTGTCTCATGAAGTGTATTACGTGAAGGGTGTGTGTCATGTAATCCACTTCATGGGACACATGAACTGTAACAGCTTTGGTGTGTATGGGGTTGTAAGGGACGCTCGTCCCCAAGCAGGCTTCGCCTCCCAATGTTAGGTGCATTTCATTTCATTTTTGTTAGGTTTCAGGCGTGGGCGATTCTATTTTAGCTAATATGAGATCGTTAGGGTTTTGTAAGGCACCTCAGTCGTGGTTTAGACAGGGGTGGCTCTGTCTTAAACTCCTTTGAATCGCAGGAGGGTAGGATAGGGTTCCCTGCCCATGTGGAGAGACCTTGTCGTGGTGGCAGGGCTTAACCATCCCCCAAAATTTGGGGGGTGGGACTAACGTCTCCACCAAGCAGAAACACTTTTCTTTTGGCAGGTCATCTTTAGCAGAAACTGTTCTACAACTACATAATACTGATAAGTATTAATTCATATAAATTAATGAAATTTTATTGTACAGGTACATAGTACAATAGGACCGTGATAACCAGGGGCGGATTTAGGCATGAGCTTTATGGGCTGCAGCCCAGAGCCTCGCAGATAAAAAGGGACTCTTGCTGCGGGCAATCGGTATAACCCGTGCAACAATCAGCGACAGTCCGACAATTCGACAAACTGTAGTATAGTTTGTGTCAAGATAAATGCACATTGACTTCGGCTTCTTAATTTGGTCCAACTCATCACTCCCCGGTATTTTCTTACCTGAGCGATCAGGAGCGGATTACCAAGCTTTCAGAATTATTGTTGATTGTTAATTTATGTATATATTTTTAATATTTGTAAACTGTAAGAAAATATAATCATTTTATTGAATAATAAATTGTAGTTACTTTATTATGAATTTTAATTCCTATTTTGGGCTTACTGTTTTAAATTTGGCAACTGGAAAAAAAATTAATACCTCTCTGTGCTTAAACCCTTGCAAATCGCTTAAGCAAATACATGCTAAGATGGGCGGAAAAGCATTTATCTTGACACAAACTATAACATCCTGCATCCATGATCAAATTAATTATTTTTAAGAATAATTGTTATTTTTTGTTTTTCTTTTTAGTATTTTTAGTAGTATTTAGTTTCAATCTATTTTAGAACAAATAGAAGTCTAAAATCCAATTTAATTAATTTTTTTCCGCAACGAAAACAATGTAAGGTAAGATTTATCATGTTTCCAGCACTGTTACGATATAGAAGGTTTCTGCATCCGAAACGGAATTTAAATTAAAAATCTGGTGTGGCCAACACAATACCTCCCGCCATTTACAACCCGAGTCACAAAAAAATTAAGTTAATCCTTATTTTTGGATTAGCGAATTTTACTCTAAAATTGACAGTTTATTTCTTAAAATATAGTCTAATCTAATCCAAGTAACTACCTTTTTTTAAACTCCTCAACAAGGATTAAATTCCAATTACAGAGTGGGTTCACATTCACACACATCCATACCTTAGTGGGATTCGAACCCAGAGCCCCGAGGGCACTCATGACATGAGCCGTTGCTCTAACTATTGGGCCACCGGAGCTATAATAAAATGAAGATTAAATTTTAAATACCGGGAGAGAATAGAATTCACCCGTGGAATTCACTAATCCAGAAATGAGGATTAGCTTAAACATTTTTGTGAATCGTTAATTTTTATTAATCTAAATACATACCTTCATATATAGTTATGCTGGAAACTGTATTGAATTCCTTTTCTATTGTTCTATTTACTTTTTTCTTTTTAAAACGTTACTAATATTATTTTGAAATGATTAGTTCTTTATAGTGACATTTAACTGTCAGTTACATATATTTGAATAACTGCGTTTTGTTTGTTTAAAGCGTAGGCTCTGGGATTTAAATTATAGATAATTTTATAAATTTATCCATAAAATATATAGAAAAAGTATTAATGCAAATCTATAGATAATATAATAAGCTTTAATTTGTATAATAACATTAATCTCGAAAAAACATCATTTAAAGGCATTTTTCGAAGAAAAACTATTTTGAGCTTCTAGTAAAGTGCCATAAATACAAGGTTTCAAAATTTTCTGAATGATAGTATTTGAGTTAGAGTGGAGGATCCACTCATACATAGGGTTTCACGGGCTTGGCTTGAAGCTTGAAAGCTTGGCTTGGCTTGGCTTGAAAAAGCTTGAAAAATCAAGCCAAGCCTGCCGTTCAAAAAAGCTTGACTTTTCAAGCCAAGCCAAGCTTCTGTTCCACCAAGCCCAAGCCAAACCAAGCCCAACATTTAAAAAAGCTTGAATTTTCAAGCCAAACCAAGCCTTTGACTGTCAAGTAGCTTGGTTGAAAACAAGCTTTTTCAAACTTTTTTTAATAAATGTTGTCGAGGCCGACAAAACCGTAATTTTATGGTGGTAACGTACTTTCTCATTGCTTAGGCACATTTTTGCGAACTTCTAAGAATTTCCAAAAGGACCAGCCTTCATTACCTGCCAGTCCAGTAAGCTTCAAAATTTTGTAAATAGGAAACTATACCCTTCATCATTCTTATTATGCAAAGACCACTTATTTTCTCAATCTGAACCAACTAGTCGCACATTGTAGTACGCGCACACAATCAAGTATACAAAATAAATATATAAGATGTTGAAAACGTTTTAAATACATGATGATAAATGATAATATAATTTTATTGTTTTATCCTTTACCTACATTAATATAAAATATTAGATGAAAAATGATAATACAAAATTTATTGCAAGTGTCAATCATTACATATAGAACAATGTAATTTATATTAAATACTTATTATTGTCAAGTTAAACATATTTTGTATAAAAATTAATTAATTAAATACTTAAATTTTTAAGTAACTGGAATTAATTATAATCTATGAGTCTCGTGGCCACGTGCCTGAGTGTCAGTTTGCGAATCTGGGGAACCGGGTTCGATCCCGACCGACACCAAATATTTCGAATTTTAAATGGCACATAATTAACCCATGTGGTGCACTCTCCACGCCAGCAGTGAGTGATCGCGAGGTGACGCCTGGTAAGCGCCCGTACGGTGCAAATATTTCACCATTACCGATATATGTGTACAAAGCAGATTGGCACACCTAGCAATGGGTAATAAGCCGTGATGATATACTTATTTATTTAATTATAAGCTCAAAGCTTTAAGAAATTAGATTTGATTTTCAAACCAAAATAAAATTATTAAATTCATCTGATTACATTTCACATAAACACTCTATCTGTGGTGGTGGGAAGATAGATGCAGTTTGATCTTGTTGTTTGATTGGATAATATCGGGATATTATCCAATCAAAATACAAGATCAAACTGCAACTGCAACTGCAGAATAAAAATTATAAGAAATAATAATATAGGTACTCTACACCGTAAGATAAATTGAGTGTCGGACTACATAAATGATGATAATTGTTGCATTTTAAAGTTGCATTCTGTACAATGTTTTGTTATTCTGGTATTTCCGAATCATAGTGACGAGACAATTTCTGTTTGTGGATATGTATATTTATATTCAAAGATTTTCAATGCATTTTTAGCTCAACGCCTAATGTAGCTTTAATAAACCGATGTTGTCTGCGACAGGTATAATAGACAATAACAATGTACTGACAAAGAGAGCATTCTCTTTTAAATATTATCTTGATACAAGTTTTCATAGTTTCCAAAAATATGAATTAATAAATAAGCAAATAAATATATAATCTCGGCTTATTACCTAGTTCTGGAGGTTTTTAATTTGCTTTTATTCACAAATGTTTGTAATAACGACATATTCGTATCGTTGAGTGTATTTGCTTTTGTATTATTTGAATTTGCACATGATTACTGTAATTATATTTATGTATTACTCAAAAATCAGTAGAAATTTCATAAGAAGAGGCGAGTAGGTATTTGTCACGAACAAACAACAAAATTTCTGGGAAATTTCCGTCTGTAGGGTTTTATGATTTCCAGATGTATTTGAAGTAGGTATACAAGGTCAGTCTCAGGTCATTTTCATCCCATTGTACATTCCAAAATATTTATGTATTTATTTGAACACTGTTGTTGCGTGTTTGGAGTCTTGAGTTTTTTTTTTTTTATTTATATAGGTTGAATATGAACTATATAGTATGACAAACTTTAACAGTTTGTTGGGATGTCATTTCGAGTAAAAATGAACTTAAGTCCTATTCATTTTAGTTATTAAAATACATATGCCTACTTGAATAAATACAGTCAACGAAAATAATAAAAGAAACATAAAAATTAAAGATAATAAATTTATGATGATTGTTTACTTTTAAAAATAAAGTAAATGAATAACATATACATTTCAATATTTTTATATTTTAATAATTACAAAGAAAAAGGTGTAAGTTTCATAAATTTTATTTTATCGTTTTGTTTATCTTTAAGTATAAGATTTTTTTTAATTGTACCACAATAAATTTATGTAAAACAAAACGTGATTTACACATTGTTACGATACAATGAAACATCGACATAACATATCGATATATTTAATTTAATTCACATCGAATATTTATATTAAAATCTTGATACCGAACTGGTTTTCAAGACCTATATACATACTGTGCGCATGAGCATTTATAAAGCTTGAAAGCTTGAAAAAGCTTGAAATAGCTTGAAAAAGCTTGATAAAGCTTGATAAAGCTTGAAAATCAAGCCAAGCCTAAAATAATTAAAGCTTGAAGTTTTCAAGCCAAGCCAAGCCCCGTTTCCATCAAGCCCAAGCCAAGCCTAACATTAAAAAAAGCTTGAAGTTTCAAGCCAAGCCAAGCTTTTTTATTTCAAGCCAAGTAGCTTGGCTTGGTGAATCCCTACTCATACACACAGACATCATCGTGAAAATGTCAAAATTGGATTCTAGGGACCTTAAAACGTGGTCATTTATCAAAATCTCGATATGCGACTTTTAGCACGATCCCTATTATATTCCAAGCAGAAAACAAGATCAAACTGCTCCTATTTTCGCACCACTCTAAAGTTAAAACGGATAGAGTTTATGTATATTTTACATTGTTTATATTTTTGAAATTACATACTCCTATAAACAATTATGAAAATAAATTCATGCTTCAATAAGAAGGTTTTGGACAAGAACATTTTTCTTTTTCAATTTGAAATTTAAATGGATGCGTTTTAGAAATTTTAGCTTCCCCATCCAAAACTTTCTTACAAATACTTTCATAAAATTCATCTTCCATTTTAGCTGATTCTGCTATTTCCTTATCGTTTTCTTTTTCTCGGTCCTGTAATATTAAATAAATACAAATCAAAATATAAATAAAATGAAATTATTCATACAGCTAGAATTTTGCTATAAGCCATTTGCTCTTTCCAATAATTTTGGTATTTCTTCTCGTTTAGGAATTTTACACGATTGTATTCTTTTTTCATATCTACGTAATAATTTAACGATTGTTGTTGTAATTCTGCTTCTAATTCGGCATTCTTTTTCAATTCCTCTTCATGTTTCTTCTTTTCGTCAATTTGTTTTGCTCTGGTTTGCATTACAGACTAAAAGAAAATTTTCAAAAAGTTTTGATGAGACATAGATTTTAATTTTCGTATATTTTCATACCGTTTGTAAATCTTGACTTGCTTTTAAAGACGCACATCTCTTTTCGTCATCTCTTCGTTGAATTTCCATCATATCAGCAGCTATTAAATCATCTATTTCTTGTTCCATTTGCTGCTCTTGATGTTTCATTTCTTTCACAAACATGTTATATTTGATTACACTTTCAGCTCTGTCCTTAGCTGCTTGGGAACTGCTTGATTTTTCTTTTTCTCTTTCTTTCTTATCAAGTTCTTCAGTAAGAAGATCATATGTGTCTTGTATTTTCTTTTCTTCTTCAGCTGCACGTCGAAGTAGCTCTTCTCGTTGTTTTATTTGTTTCTGACTGTCTTCGAACAGAGCTTTTTTATTTCGTAGAGCTTTTTCTGCAACTGCAGCAATATGTCTTTGTTAATGTTCAAAGATGTGTTAAGAAGTACTCGAAATCTCAGTCATACAGCGTTTATTCTTTCAAAACAGACGTATCTACTGATTGGTTCTACTAGTGCTACATTAAGATGAAATTATGAACTTTATAATACATACATATTTTTTCTTCGTCTTCTATTTCTTTCAAAAGTTTGTCTAGCTCTTCTTTTTCCTGCATTTTTTCTCTTTGTCTTTGTTGTTCGTCTCCAATCTATATTTAGACAAAATAGGAATTTGAAGAAATGTCACGTAAAGATAATAGTTTAATTCAGACTCCATTAAGTAAATCGAAATTTCTGCCACCTTAGTAGGCAATAGTATAAAAGTCACTTTATTCCCAAATGTGATGAACAGATATTGGAATAATAGAAAGTTTTGAAAAAAATAATCAAAGTGTGTTCAATATGCTGTTCAAAATTCTTTATTGAAACAAATAAAATTGTTCAAGTCACTAATGAGTTAAAAATTATAAAGTCACACTGCTATTAGCAACGTGAAATAATAGTTATTTATGTTATAAGGATCATAACGTCAATTATTATTTTATGCTCTGTTCCATTTAAACCATTCAGTAGATGGCACTGGCAACAGCGCAAATCTGAAGTAGCCGAAATTACAATGGGTAAACTTGTCTCTTGTCTCTAATTTCAGCCAATCAGAGATGTCAAAACTATTCCCTATGCTCCGCAATACTGAAAGGCTTAAATGGAACAAGGTATACATACAAAATTTTATTTACTGGTGTAATTTAATGAGTAATTAAAATAAAGTATTTGTTATTGAACAAAAAAAAAAATCTGGAAAACCAGGTATGCTGATTGCGATTTTTAAACAAGTATCTCGTTATGGTATGACTAGCGAATGAAAGGTGACGTTTAAATTATTTTATAGTTGTGGTTTCATTTGAAACCTTATAGAGAAAAATAGAATTGTACGAAATATTCAGGTATGAATTTTTTGCATGAACCCATTTAAATACTGGACTAGGAAAGCACAGAAATACATTACTATATCTATTTTTTATTATGTTGATTATAACAAAATATTTTGATCTTTAAACTATTTAGTTTCGCAATTCTATGAAATAGGATTATTTTTAATTTCCTCTAACAGTAATTCCGACTCGAGAGCTGCTTACGCCTAAGACGAATGAACTAGAATTTGCGGTATTAAATTTTTTAAATACTTCCCTCAATCCTGTTGCTAACGGAATACATAAGGGTTAGTTTCCTTTCAAATCAAATATAGGGAAATGTTTTCAAAAGAATGAATAATCTAAACGTCATTCGCTAGTCACACCATACCATAGTTAATTATGGTACTGAGTTCTCTTATGGATTCATAATAGTCCTTGACCTATAATTAAAGACGAGTACTCAAATTGAGGACTATAACGATGTCATTATGACAGCAGTATATAAAAATCATAAAGTCACGCTGCTATTAGCAACGGGAGATAAACAGTCATATTTTAACATTATAGTTATTGTCCAGGCCTTCTCTTCACTTTTTTTTAACCACGTCATTTCGAAATGTCAAATTAAAAAATCTTTTACAATACATTCTAAATCATTTGAAGAGGTGTTGAATAAAATTTTGTATGCACATGTGTGTTAATTACATAAGTCACTTAACTTAAGAAAACTACCCCATTCGGCCTGGCTAACACTTTTCTTGCGTGACTTATTTGCAATATAACACTTGATCATATAAAGTAAGTACCTTATTCTTTTTTATTGATTCATTCAAAATGATGTCTTCATTTCGTCGTTTAAGTTTATTTAATTTGTCTTGTTCTTCTCTCTCAGCCTAAGAAAAAAATTATATATTTTTTATTTCTTATTTTTATCAACAATCTTACAATTGCCGCAGAATATCTTTCACTCATCATATGCCAGAAGTGTTCCATCTCTTTTTCGTTCAGTTTCTTCACCTCATTTTCTATTATTTGTAGTTTCTGAACTTCAGAAGCCTCTTTACAGCGCTGCAGAGCCATGTGGGGACGAAATTCTGCACAACGGTCTCTGGGAAGACAAAATTTTTATAAATGATTGTATATTTTTTTGTAAATGGTTTGACGAACATGTATTGTTGCATTCTCTTTTCTTCGACTATTTTCAATCTTTTTGCTTCTTTTCTCTCTTGCATTTCTTTAAGTTTTTGTTCTTTTTCTTGATATTTTAGTTCATTTGCTTTTTGTGTTTCATCTATTGCTTGCCTGTTATATTCTCTTTCTTCTTTCCACAGTAAATCAGACAATCTGAAGGCAAATTCATTAAAAATTAATATGAATTTTGTATGAAATTGTACTTTTTTCGACGTTCTTTAATCTTCCTGTCATATTCTTCCATTTTTGCTTGAACCTTATCTTCAAGGGTTCTGCAAAATCTTTTGTTTTCAAAATGTTTTCCATATTTTGCAGTTATTGTTTCATCCAATATTTTGTTTTTTAATTCTTTTAACTTGTTGTCATCTTCTTCTCGTTTTCGTTGGTTATAGAAAAAAAGTTGAAGATTGTATTGTGTGTTTGGATCTCTGGCAATCTACATTTATTAATAAAACAGTGATTATTATATTTATTGGAAAATTGGGAAATGATCGGACACGCAGTCTAATGTAAATAATTTATTTCCTGGCCTACGTTTCGACTGTACTGCAGTCTTCCTCAGGGCTAGAAATGGCCAATGATTATAAACGGTAACGTGGGGATCCCCCATATGACCCAATGGAGATAACAAATTGAAATGTATTAAATATATTGTATTTATAAATATATAAAGTCAAATAATTTTAAGCTGGAACTCAAAGAAACCTCAAAACGTTTTAAAATTTTAGTAAAGTTGTTTGAGGTTTCTTTGAGTTCCAGCTTAAAATTATTTGACTCGATATATTTATAAATACAATATATTTAATACATTTCAATTTGTTATCTACATTGGGTCATATGGGGGATCCCCACGTTACCGTTTATAATCATTAACCATTTCTAGCCCTGAGGAAGACTGTAGTACAGTCGAAACGTAGGCCAGGAAATAAATTATTTACATTAGACTGCGTGTCCGATCATTTCCCAATTTTCCATTCTGCTACCAGTCGATCATCGTACTCCACATTATATTTATTAATATAATAAAATGAGCAATAATTAATCTTTTGTTACTGTTAAGTTCTGTTCAATTCTAGTGAGCGGGCTCGAAAGTGAACGAAGAGGGACGAAGATAGACGAACGAATCCAAAAGAAGTGATAGCGATCAGTAATTATGTGTTAATAAGATCTTTCTAAATGCTGCGAGTTTTCAGAAGAATGTTCTAGAGAGGCTAATAAGCTTGCCCTGCTTGCAATATTCCACTAAACACTTGGCCAGTAACGGTATAAAGAAGGGCCTCAATTTTGTAACATTAAATTCTACTGGATTTCAAATTCGATCAGAATTGAGATATTTCTAAACTCTTTCTCAGAGTAGATTTCAAATTCTACTGGTTCGGAGCAGTAGAAATCGTTTCTGTCCTTTATGTTTATTTGTATTAATTATTCTTACCCAATTCTAGTAGAATTTAAAGTTACAAAATCGAGGCTCTAGACAATATTCAAAAAATATTAAATATTCGGTTTAGTGTTCAGCAGTAAACAAAAGTATTCAGCGAGTTTTCAAAAGTATTCAGTATATTAAAAATAAATTAAAATTAAATTTTCTGGTAAAACTTACATGCCCCATAGAATCAGCGGAATACCCCGGAACATCTGTCCCTGCTAATTTAGGATAAGGTCTCTGTTTATATTTTGGGGGTTTTGGACGAACATTTTCACCAAACATCTTTCGAATTAGTTTTATGCTACTGTATAATTTCAATAACTCCTCCTCTAATTCTATTAAATGCTAACAATAATTAAATTTAAAAAGAGATTCAGTAATTCCCCCCATAAAAAATACCAAAATCACAACCAAAAAATAATCTTTCAAACTGACATTTTCGAAGTTGTTGTCATAGATAAGTTTATTGACATTAACGTGATACATGTAAAATAAATCTGGATATCCGAGATAAGATTAGATTAATTAAAATAAAGATAATGGAAAATTATATGCATATCATTTGTAAAAATGTATGAGATATGTAATAATGAATAATCATGAACAAATATGAATTTCTTATCATGGCACAATTATTAATAAAATGGAATATTAATAGTAAGCAGATATTATTTTGTACTTAAACTATAAAACATAATGAGACATATTAAATATTGACTATTATTATTAATCGTTAGGTACATAATTAATTAAAAATACGCAATAAATATATAATACATTACAACAAATTTTGTGACCGATTTTCGGTAGCGAAATACCGCATCCGGACCACATGGAGTAAGTCTGCTGAGCACATGTTGTTAAAACCATATAAATAGACATATTTGGATATCATAGACCTGATGCATCATTGCAACTAGCACGAAGAGGATGCATCTTCTCTGGAGATTCTCTCCCTTGGCCAGAGGAAAAACCGTCCGCAAAAACTGGCAGAGACGTGGCCTAGCTAAATAGTATTCATCTAAAAAATTGCACAGTTTATAGCAGTTGGTGTTGCCTTAGCCAGATCTTCTCCCGTGCATTCCTCTTCTAAGTTGGCGCATGTGAGCAGGTAGACCATTATTTGTTCTTGACCACATTGACATAAAGTTGGTTCCGCTTGGTACCCCCAGTTGAACATGTTACAGCACATTTTCCTACTTGACTTCGTAGGCAATTTAAAGATTTCCAAATGGTCATTATCTGATGGTAGTTTCTCAACTGGAAGGATACCCATTGCTTTATCTTCTGGCTTTAATGTCTCATCTCACATTAAGCATCTTGTTGCAGTCTTGGTCTCTGTCATAGGATGCGCTGAAGTGAGGAAACTGTGTTGATGTTAATCGTGAACGAGCTGGTTCTTGGCCGAACATTGATTATCGAGGATTATGTAACTGTTTGGAGCTCTCTACCATAGTTGCCATCTACCTAACATTAGGTGGAGCTATGCCGCTAAGCAGGTATAATTGATTGACTGGTGTTGGTTTTAGGCAACCGGTAATTATACGGCAAGTTTCGTTTAACAGAGGGTCCACATAATATTGGCTATGAATTAATTTCAATATCATTGGTAATACAACACCCCTAGAGGGCAACCGAGTATTATAAAGAAACATGAACACTTATGCCTGTCTAGTTTCACATTTCTTGTTTTTTGTGTTTGAACATTATAGTAAACTGTCATAATAATTATACTTTTTTAAAATGAGTATTACTCGTACAAAATATTGTGGTACTACTGCTGTACCATCCAGCTGCATTTTTTGATAGGAAAAGTATAAATGAAACATGTAAAACTCAGCAAGTTCGCACTAAATATATAAATGAAAAATGCCATATAAGTTTCAATTAATTAATTAATAATCAAACATGGAATTCCACAAGGCTCCACTTTAGGGCCCCTTTTATTTATTATATACATAAATGATTTTCCAATGAACATGAATCCTATAGAAACTATTTTGTTTGTAGATGATACTACACTAGTAGCATCGAGTAAGAATCTAGAGTCACTACAAAACTCCAAATTAAATAGCAAATTAGCTGAGTCCTAGTTCATGCGAAACTATCTAAAATTAAATAGTGATAAAACACAATCTTTAATAATATCTTCGCACTCAACTTTGAGTGAAGGTAAATCTATTAAAGTTCTAGGGCTTAATATTAACGATAGATTAACTTGGGTCAAACAAGTTGATGAAGCTGGCAAGAATTACTTTCGTTTTAAGACAGTTAAAACATTATCTAAATACTGAAATTCTAAAAATGACTTACTTTGCACTATTCCATTCGTTGATATGTTATGGTGTTATTCTTTAGGGTAACTCTTCTCATGCAAACATAGTCTTTAAAGAACAAAAACAAGTAATAAGAATTATTATGGGCGCCATTTGCAGAGATCATTGTAAACCTCATTTCATACTTTTAGGAATAATGCCTCTACCTTGTCTGTTCATTTTGTGCTATTCTTTTAGAAATTCATCGAAGTAAGTGTAATTTTCCAACTGCATCGGAGCATCATGGTTACAGTACTAGAAATTCGAATCTGTTAAAAGTTCCTAAATTTAGATTAAATAAATCAAAGAATAATTCTCTGAATCTGAACTTGTACAATGTTTTATTTGAATCAATTACGAATCTGTCATGTACACTTTTTAAATCAAAAATTAAAATTTATCTTCTGAGGAAGTGTTTCTATTCAGTAGATGAATATCTTCAACAAACTAAAGATTCTTTATCATCTGTAATATTTAATTAAGTACTCTGTTTAATATATATTTTTATTATATTAATTTATTACCGTGTAATTATTTATGTGTGTATATATGTGTTGATATTTGTGTGATTATAATGACTTGCTACAAACATCTTATGTAACGTAGTTGAAAATATATGATATACATATAAGCAAAAATTGATTTTAGTAAAATACTCTATTATTATGACATTCGGATATTAATAGAGCTCTATCTGAGCTAAAATAATTGTACTACAAAGTACTAAAATAATTAACAATAAGCGTGATTAAGCATGTTCTCAGAAATAACGGCACCACTTTAAATAATTTATCGATTAACAACAAATATTCGCGAATCTACCTACAATATAATACGTCAAAAAGCGCATGCTAAACAAAATTACGCTTTTGCGTGACTGTTTCCTCATAAAAACTTAAAGTACCATGTACAAAAGTTCGAAGCTGCCTACTTGCAAGTATGTTACCCTTTCTAATTCCGTCTGGCATTGATTTTGCTAAAATCCACTTGCAAACTTCCAATGATGATTGTGCTATTGTTCTGCCACGCTACAATATTTTGCTATCTTGCCATCTTCTGACATATCGATCAAGTAGGCTCGGTATACGTAAATAGGAATTGAATTATAGTTTATGATGTCGAATTACATGATCGGAAGTATAGCAATAATGATTTGTTATATTGTTGAGTTTTGGTTAACGCAGGGTAAATGTCAAGGATTATGATCAAGCATTGATATTGATTCCAAAAGTACATTGGTAACAGTGATATTGGCAGTGAAAATTAGTGAAATGAAATATTGTACCATGACCTGAAAACCTGGAATTTGAAGAATACAAAAGTATAATACGAGCCTATCAACAATAACGCTCATATGCTTTTCGCAGTTAATGATATAAGCTGTTCACATAATTCCCTAAGTGCTAGTGACTTTAATTTAAAAGCTTTTACATACACGTACATAGAAAATTATAGTTTTATTTGTTTAAAAACATGTCTTGAACCAAATATAAAATAGGTTCGTCCAAGTTTTTTAAAATTTTGTTTTGTTATATTTTTTGAAACATTAATTTTTTGAAAATAAGTAAACCTCCATTTAATTTAAAAATGTATCAAAAATATAATATATTACTATTTCTAAATGAAAACAAATACGGTGTGTTCAAAAAAATACCTAACTCGAAGTAGGCTATGAACAGAGAAACGTATGTCTGATCATTATTTATTTCAAAAGTCAAGTTGTCAAAATTGATCTTGAAATATAATTTTAAAGAGAAAATACAATAAAGAAGGATACAATATATTGACATTCGCCTTTTTCTAATTTGTTTCCATTTCTAAAACAATAGCTCATGTCAAATTGACATTTAATTAAATATTTTTAAATTGATATATGTTTCTTTGTTCATAGCCTACTCCGAGTTAGGAATTTTTTTGAACACAGTGTATATAAAGTCCGTTTTCACGATTTGATCCCCACGTCATCAATAGTAAGCATATGGTTTAAATCGCCAGGGGATAGTGATTTTATGTTCTAGTTCGTTATAAGCTGGAGTATGACAGAACTTTGTTATTTTTGACATTTTCAATATTTTATTTGCAAAAATTTTGTTGTTCGCTTATATAACATATACCTACTGTGCGAATATTATTATTCATCAAAATTCGAAGTGACATTTATTTCGCATTTGAATAATTATGATGTAATGTCAAAACTGGTCAAGTCACTGACAGTATGACCTATGTTGTGTCAATTTCGTTATTCATCAAAATTCGAAGTATAAATAGTTATTTAGCAATAATAAACCAATTGAATAAGTAAGTATAATTGATGAAATATATGTATCTCTTTTTATTGTCCATAAGCAATATGTTGCAATAATTATCGGAAATTTAAGAAACACATCTTTGCAATAGCAAAATGCGCAATATGTATAATCCCAAGAATTAACAAAGTTCCCAACACACAACGAAGCACAAATTATTATCGACGCCAAAATCACCTTAATCACAAGAATGACATGAATATTCAAATAGTTCAAATATTTGAAAATGACACTCGTTACCTCGGTTGCAATACCGTTCCTATTTCTTTTTTTGCCGTTGGTCAGACGGAGATAGCGTATACCCCTCTGGTAAACCTAGGATAATGAGATAGCGAATGAAACTTTCGTATATGCCATGTGTGTACGACAAAGATGCTAGATAAAAGTTTAGTAATTCTTGCATCAGAAATTGATGACGTAGGGATGAACTCGGAGATATAGAGTGTACGTGAATTATTGTATTGTCTCATTATAAGTTAAAACTGACAAAAACGCATCTATTTTTGTTAATTAATATAAAAAAAATTATATGTGAGAATGGGCAGCCTTTGTTGCGATTTGTTCATTATTTACGGATTAACAGATATGTATTATTATTTCAAAAGATAATTTTCTTATTCAATACTTAGAAACAAATTTTGCCATTTAAAATATATGCTCGTATATCATACAAAATACTACTGTATTATTAATAGAAAAAATGCCATTCAATTCTATAAAAATTCTATTTAAATCCGGAAATAAATTTGACATTTCCTTATAAAGGATTCTAATATACGAAAATATCTGAAAATAATTTACTAGTCTTATGAAGAATATTCCTAGGCCAATACATTTTCATGTTCTACAATAACATTATTTTTGTTAACGGTCTCTGTTCACGCACATTGTCTGCATACGATGGGTAAAAGCAAAGGCGCGTTTCGCTGCTCAGAGACTTCAGCACTTGAACTTATTAATTTTCAAATAAAAACATCTATTGTATATTATACTTACAAGGTTACCGTTTAAAAAAAGCTGGAAATACTTCGATTATCTATTTATCAATATATGTAGGTTCATATTATACATATACATTTAAATTATTATACATCATCCTAATGAATAAAATAAGTAGGTAATACAAATATCATAATGTAAATATAAGAATACTAAATGTATCAAAAAAAAAAAAAATATAAGTAATAACAAAATTAGAGTTGTCAAAAGAGTGACATACAATTAACTATAAAAGAAACTTTAATAGAATTCTATGAAATATAGGATTATTCACGAAATATGACTATTCAAGGTCATTCATAAACCGCCTAATATAATATTACTTGTAGATAACTTCACTGCATTTCGTACCCATAGGCGTGCAACGCGACATATTTGTGGACACATTTTAACTGAAACAATAAATTTTGTTTCATTTTAAATAATGCTTTTCTCAAATTTTTATTTTCTTCACCTACGTTTTTGCATAAAACAAAAATATAGACTTGATGTAAAGCATAAAATAATAATTTGATTTAAATATCAACGTCACTGGATAAACATTGGTACAAATGGCATTGTAGTAGATAGTTACATGTCTGTAACTTTATGGGGTCTCGTGGCCGCGTGCCTGAGTGTCAGGTCGCGAATCTGGGGAACCGGGTTCGATCCCGACCGACGCCAAATATTTCCAATTTTAAATGGCACAAAATTGACCCCTGTGGTGCACTCTCCACGCCAGCAATGAGTGCCCGTGAGGTGACGCCTGGTAAGCGCTCGCACGGTGCAAATATTTCATCATTACCGATATCTGTGTACAAAGCAGATTGGCACACCCAGCAATGGGTAATAAGCCATGATGATATATTTATTTATTTATATCAATAGGTAATATGCCATGATGATTTATTTATTGTAACTTAACGACATACGTCACTGCTATTTTTAGTGTGTTAGAAAGTAATGGCACCATTTAGGTATATCTATCGCACCACATAAATTAAATAGATATACGTCAAATAATCTTTCTCTTTCTAATACAAAATGTTGCTAAGCTACTGCTATAAAGTGCTGTGTATTCTTTCTTGGAATAAATGACCTTGAATAATCATCTTTCGTGAATAATAGTATAGTTATTTGTGTACCAAGGCCAAAAAGTGAAGAGGATGAAATAACACTTTTTGGGTGGGGTGCACACAAAAATTTTTAGTCGATCTTCTTTATAAAATTTACAAATTTGTTAGAGTTTTATTTATTATTTATTGATATATGTTGGAACAAGAAGGATCAGCTAGAATAGTTTGGAGTAAAATGAATAAGGCATTGGTGATCCAAAAATTTATTTTTGACATCAATGAATGTTTCGGACCTTATTAGTGGTCCATCTTCAGCTATAAACATATAATATTTTTTTTTGTAAAAATGTACACATATAAAAAAATTGATTCAATCACTCACCATTAACAAAAAATTTTAAAAGTGTAAAATAGACAATGTACAAGACATCTTGTCAAACAATAAGAAGAATAAAATTAAATTTATAGATTGCAATGCAACTTGATAAATTTCCATATTCAACATATGGAAGACTCATCCAATGATGTCAGAAATAAATTTCGGGATCACCAAGGCCTTATTCATTTATTGATATAATTATTTATAACAATTGAACAATTACACAAGTGGACAAACCAAGTATGTGTTTTATTATTTTAAATTGAACAATTGTACATATTTGTGACTCTTTCAGAAACGTTTATTTTTCTTTATTAACACTCGAAATAATAAATGGGGCTTCCTCAAATCGGATAAAAATGAAACAGGCAAAAAACGGTCATTTTTTAGCCGCTTTTGCGTACGAAAAGTTCAATTTTCTTGTTAAGATTGACTAAAAATGATGTTTTGTGGTCATATATAATAATAAAAATTAAATATAATTTCGTAATATTATTGTTATTTGCAATTAAATATTTTGGAGAAGGGATTTTTCAGATAAAAGATGCTCCACTATATTTACAATTATAAAATAAAACTTTCATTCATAATAGATAAATTATTTATCCATTACTAAGATAGTAAATTTATCAGCATGATGTACAAATTAATATTTTTCTGTAATAAATTATAATATCAATTCTACTAGATCTTATCATTTTTAATAATGACATGTTTATTAAACACGAACATTCTGTAAATATTCGTGTTTCGCTTACACATTCCAAAAAACACTTATTTCACCAGTTCCATTTTTAGAAACCCTTAAACTACAAATATCAAAATAAGTTTCGACTTTTAACAACCACAAAACATAATTGTTTATTTTATACCTATTGTTCACGCATGAGCACACATCATAGTAGCCTCTGAAAGCTAAGGGCTAAGTGTTATTGAACGAAAAGATGCTTCAGTTTCAGTCGCTCGAAAGCGCGCAAACGATGAAGTTCAAGCACAAAGCTTTCCAATAAAACTGCGCTATGGATCTCGTGTGGTCGAAAATCATCGTCGCGGTACTTTTCGGGCTTTTACGGCTCATTTTTGGACTTTTACCAATAAAGGTCTACTCGTATTTAAAAATATGGGAACGGGGTGCGGATGGTGTAAATCACGTAAACAGAGAAAGACAAAGACATGCGGAGTGTATTTTAACATTAGTGCAATCTTTTGGTGGTGGTGTTCTTTTTGCAACTTGTTTCTTACATATGATGCCTGAAGTTTACCACGCGGTTCGCGAATTAGAAGAACATTTTAATATTATAAAAAAGTTTCCGTTTTCACAGTTAATAATATGTGTAGGATTCTTTATGATCTATTTTGTCGAAGAGTTTTCCCAATATTTTATTTCTAAAGTTGGATCAAAAACTGAACCAGTGTTTATCAAATCTGAAACACCAAGTTCCAACAGTACTGATTCAAATATTAGTGCTTCAAATAAAATAACGCCTATACTTGTTGAAGGGAAGAAATCGTTTGAAGAAAAGTGTTGTGAAGAAGAAGACGAAAAAAGAAGTATTGAAGAAAGTGTTGATAGTGGATTGGATAAAAGCAATGAAGATCTAAACATCCCAATGCCTACTTCAGAAAGAGAACTGATTTTAGGTTTAGAAAAATCACCCCAAAGAATGCTACGTTGCTGTTTAATAACAATGGCTTTAAGTTTCCACGCAATTTTTGAAGGAATTGCAATTGGACTCCAAAATTCTGTATCAAACATTTGGTATTTATTTGTAGCTATATCAATTCATTCAGTTACTCTTTTGTTCTGTGTTGGTGTTGAGCTTTTGTTTTCTCACAAAAAGCCAATTGCAATATTTTATTACATCTTTGTTTTGTCTATCACAAGTCCTGTTGGAATTTTGATAGGCCTAGCTGTAACGACCCACACGGATGAAGAAAGTATGGGAACTGCAATTGCGTCAGCTTTACTGGAAGGTTTATCAGCGGGAACTTTGCTCTATATCACATTTTTTGAAGTTTTGAGCCGGGAAAAAGAGCGAAGGGAGATGAGGTTTAAAAGAGGGATTTGTATCATTACGGGTTTTGTTATCATGGCCCTCTTGCAAACTTTGGAGTGAACTGATTTATTATTTACAATTAAATTTACAGTTCAAGGTTTGGAGTTTAGACGCCGTGTTTTGTAAAGGATGTTTAACACTACACAACGTAAGGTAAATTACAGAATAATATAACAACAGAAAATTCAAAATTATATTTTTGCAAATACATTAATTTTCAGTTATTGTTATGACTTCAGTGTATGGATACTATATGTATGTATGCCAACTCACCATATTTAATCAGTAAATCGGGCCTATTCTGTAACTCAGTTAATTTTTAACAACTGGTACTGTTTAAAAATGTATAATAAAAATTGGATTTTTAATTGTCAAATCAATAGCTATTGGATAAAAATTTACAACCAGTCGTTAAAAATTAACCAATGAGTTACAGAACAGGCCCTTATATCATATTTATGAAGTTGGCGTCCGTCAGGTGTTTCATTGTGCTAGGTAAGAAATGTTCCCGGCACATAACTCTTTTGAATTTGAAATTAAATTATGAATCATCCATCATTTTGTGTTTTTAATCAAATTTTCTTAATTATAACGGGGTCCTGCAGTCTAAATTTTTTATTATTTTAAATGAAAGTTCTTTTAATTTTGAAGCAACTCGTAGTATTAAAAAATCTTAATTGTTTTTAGTTTGACTGCATTTGATTATTAATGTCAACATGACGTCACGGAGACGTACAGCTACTAGATAATACATAGCTGACTCGTCCGCCATATTGGTGCCAAAATGAATGCAGTAAATTATGAAATAAAATTGCATTTCCTCATAATTAAATATAACTTCTATATTTGCCATATTATATTTTTGGGGTATCGTGGCCGCGTGCCTAAGTGTCTGATCGCGAATCTGGGGAACCGGATTCGATCCCGACCGACGCCAAATATTTCGAATTTTAAATGGCACAAAATTGACTCCTGTGGTGCACTCTCCACGCCTGCAATGAGTGCCCGTGAGGTGACGCCTGGTAAACGCCCGCACGGTACAAATATATCATCATCATTACTGATATCTGCGTACGAAGCAGATTGGTACACGCAGCAATGGGTAATATGCCGTGATGATATATTTATATGTATTTATTTATATTTATTTAAAATAATAAAACAAGAAAAAATAGGGTTCATAAAGATGTTTGAGGTTAGAGAAAAATATATGTATTGCATAAGTACCTGTAAAAATTATAACCATATATCAAATGATTTGCACAACTCGTCATTATGTAATATTTCTATGATTAATAATACTGTAACACTGATATTGAATGATTTAAGTGGCTCCAAAATGATGGACGAGTCAGCTGTAATTTATCTAGTAGCTATAGAGACACCTATTGCTATATCTTTTACTCGCACAAGCTCTATAGAAGGCAGCGAGAGAAAGGTAGTGACGTGACAGTGATACTGACAACAAACCTCAAATATCTCGCAAAGTAATTATTAAAAATTGTTTTTTTTTTACCTTAATCGCTTTTTATTGAGTAATACTTCAAGTATAAAGTGTACATTTTAAAATAAATATAACTAAAGAGATAAAATCAGAACTCTATGACAAAGTCAAATATGTTATTTTCAAGGCACTAAAAATTAAATCTTAGGAACATAGAACATCTCTTTCAAACATATCCTATTCATCAATTTGCTGAAAGAAACTTCAAAATCCAATTTCCTGCAAGCACACAAATTTTTAAATTTAGTAAATACCTAAAATATTTGAAAAAATTATTTAACTATTTTTGTCCTAGAACCATATAGCATTATGAATTTTTATGTGTGTATACAGCAAGTTTCTAAAGAACTTAATATAAAATGGGATGTTGTTAAATTTTCCAGTTAATAACATTATTGACAAATATTTCTGTCAATGTCATTACTGTTTTTATTATTAATGAATGGTTTTTACCTATTCTTATTATTGAATAGTTTTTTTATTAAGTAGATATATTTAATCATGTACAAGTACAAACGTAAAACGATAATCATTATTTTTTTAATAATAGAAATTTTATATCAAGAATAAAAATCCCCTATGTTTATATAATAAAAATTGACATTAAAATTGATCGTGTTAGATTTAATATAGGTATTCTATTTTTGTTTATTATACTTTTTAAGAAATTTCATGAATATGCTTACGCCGAGTTACACTAATGCGATTTAAATTTTAACTTTTACAATTCAATGTTCAGTAAATTGTTTGAAACTTCGCTTCGACACGATATTGTCAATTAAAGGAAAACTTGATATTTATATTATTACATTAATTCAACTGGTTAATCTGTTAATAATTTGTTCATATATTACTTTAGAAATATTAAAAAATATTCGAATCCAGCCATAAACGTCAAATACTCAGCACAAAAGTTATTACAGAAATCTGTTAATAAAAATAAATTTGGCACACCAAAAAATAAGAAGATAATAAGCCGTGACGATGATTTAGAATTTTTTTTTTTTTGTAAGTATATTGTAAATTTGTTTCTAATTCTTGAGCAATTTACTGCTCATCATAATATGTAGTGTAAAACATACTTTACTTTAAAACATTTTTTTTTAATTATTTAAAGTCTTTATTGAAGGCAATAACTATTTTTTTGTAAGTAGTAGTAGATAAAAGTACAAACCTGGTTGTGAAATATGTATGCATTTAATGTGATAAGAAATATCGTTACATAAATGGCAATATATTTTCGGAAAACGCGTGAATAAAACCGTTATTTTTACGGTATGTATAATTGGGATATTTGTGTCAATCAAGATAACAACATGTACATAAAAGTAAGTTAAACTGCTGAAAAGATCAATAGTATTCTAGATCGTATTAATAATTTAGACTAATAAGTTAAAAATTCACTGATAATAATATACATATGACGTTAAGATGTTAAGAATGATCGTATTATGTATATTTATTGTTGTTGTAAATATTTTTTAGAAATATTTTTATACGTACAACAATTACATGTTATTGTTTAAATGTATATGTATGTAAAAATGTAAATATGATAATTTATATACTTAGATTATAATATTATAATAAAAAAATATATTTATAACCACTTATTATTTAATTATCCTGTACCTATTTATCCTAATAATACGGTATGGCAATATTCGATTACATTTTATATAAATAAAATATGAATCAACAAAATCAATTTTTTTGAATAAACAAAATTTTCCTTTGCCGATTTTCTTATTTAAATTAATTATAGATGACATTTAAAAATAATATTTCATTTTTATACTTATCAATGCGTTTTGTTGACTTCTAATTTAAGTCATTAATTATTCAAGAATTTTGTCCAAATTCAGAATTAATATGTTGCTTCAAAAAACAGATTTCAATAAAGTGTCACGTTACAATTATTAGGTGTTGAAAAATATGTTCTTTGATCTTGATTATATTATTGTTAGACAGAATTAATAAATAAGATAAATAGAATTCGATGAATATTTAAAAAAATATATACTCGTACCTATATACTGACATTATATTTTTATTTTATGGACTGCTGTGCAAATTATTAAAGCTGAAATGAGTAATTAGAAAAAAGATCATAACTCACCCCAAAGTCGGACGGAGGACTTTTTAAATCGTGGAACCCACATTGGTCATCCCTGAAATTAATAAAATATACATAAATAATATGTACAACTATGAAGAACCTATAATCAGAGCTGGGCAAGTTATTTTTAAAATAAAACTAGTTACAATTACAGTTACCTCAAAAAAAGTAAATAAGTTACTTAAGTTTCAGTTACTTTGATGAAAGATCTAAGTTATTTACTAGTTACTTATTAACAGTAGCTTAGTTACCTTTAGTTACTTTCTAACTACTTTTAATGGAGTGAAGTGTAGACTTAGACTGTTGACTTAAATATTCTGTAGTATACATATCAAGGAGTTTTTGCACTAACTACGTTAACCTAAATTTTAACGTTATTGCTTGGCAACACCCAATCAGATTATTATTGTTAATGTTAACGGTCCTATTATAATATAATATAAAAATTAAAAGTGACATTTTATTTTGTGAGAAGAAAGTTTGCAAAAATGAGAGGAATTCTACAACCAACATATATGAGATGTTCACAGTTATTGCAAATAATTCTTTATTTCTAAAAATTATAAATATAAACAAAGCAAAACATCTTTACTGCACCACGTATGTCAGATGACGAGAACTTTGTAAAAAAAAAAATTTAATCATGCATAGATGCTACTTTCAGTTATCATCTATGCGCAAAAGTATACCTATAATTTTTAAATTTACACATCTCGCTTGTACAAAGGGCTAATTTAATAATATTGGTTGTGCTAGACGCAGAATTTAATTCTCTAAACTATTATTTGAAGCATTTATTTATAAATAAAAAAATTTTGTTCAAGAAAAACTGTTAATAACCAGGTAATATGTCACTTCCGGTTAGCCTATTTTAACCAAAATCTGCTATGTTATTCCCATTGACATAAAAGTCTTATATACCAAATTTGAAAAGGTTTGGATTATATTTTAAAATAATTTTTCATTAGAATCTATTATAGGCTTCAAGTAAAGTACCACTTCTGGAAATTATGTAATAAGCAAAAAGGGAGGTGCACAACTAGATGTCATAATAGTCCTAAATACAATATTTCAACTTTCTATACGGCTTAACGTTTTTGAGTTATGCGAGATTCGTACGTACGTATGTATATACAGACGTCACGACGAAATTAGTTAAAATGGATTCAGGGTTGGTCAAAATGGATATTTCCGTTGAAATCTGAAAACCGAAATTTTTCGCGATTACAATACTTCTTTTACTATGTACAATACTTCTTTTACTATGTATAAGGAAGTAAAAATAGGAAATTATACTTATAGTAAACTCAGAACTTTATTGTCTAAGGCCCCATCGTATCACCTCTAGTTAAAGTGATTGATTATAAACCATTAGTTAAGAATTAAACCGAAGATTAGAAGCGATGCAAACAACAGTTTTAACTTACAGTTATCCTAATTAAAGGTGGTGAGAACAATTTTGCAACATTACCGAAGGTTAACATTAACTGTCATTTTAACTTCTGGTGGTAGGAGCGGGCTTATAAGGCCAAGTATTTTCATCTCTGGTTAAACAGTATGTTAACTTAACTGTCAGTTAAAATTTATCCATGTGTCAATTTTTCAATACATTTTCGTTTTAAGTTAACAAACAGTTTAACGTTTAATCAGAGATTAAACTACTGAGCCTATAAAAATAATCAGCGATAAGATTAAATAAATGAATATTCCATAAATCAAAATTAATAATGCATGACCTAGGGCAACACTTTTTTCTAATAAATAATAAGCAAATATATTTTTCAAATAAATAAAGAGAAATCTGAATCATTTTTATGAAAAAAAGAACTTATATACCATTATCATACACCAAAGCATTAA
Organism: Harpalus rubripes; assembly: GCA_963082715.1. NCBI lineage: Eukaryota > Metazoa > Arthropoda > Insecta > Coleoptera > Carabidae > Harpalus > Harpalus rubripes. The sequence goes on along the minus strand of OY720457.1, from coordinate 58,275,102 downwards.
ACTTTGCTTTCATTATCACATTGACAACTCCCCATCTCATCCACAGATGTCTCTCCCATCCATTCCTGCACCTCCCGTAGTAAAAATCAATCCTGCTCCATGTAACTCTCCAAGTAGAAATGCTTTTTAAGGTCTACAAACCATTATTTTAAGCAGGAAAATCGTCTAAACTAAAAACAACCGTTTCAGTTGCAGTGTGCTTTGGTTTTGGTGTTCTTTTCATCGCTCGGTAGTGATGGTAGGTTCATAATCAAAAAGAGGAGCTTCTCTGACCAATCAGTGCTTGGATATCTGACGGAGGTAAGTGTAAACAATTGCTACCTCGCTTGTTGATTCGGGGGGAATTTGCATAATTGTTTTAGAAAGGTAGACAAATGTTATTAAGGAATTTAATTTTTTTAGAGGGAGGGTTGGATATAAATCAATATAAATATGTAAACTTTAGACAAGTATTGTTGTTTTAAGCATTATTTTTTGCAATATAATTATGAATAAAGTTTAAATAACAAGATATTAACATTTGTTTTACGCATTAATTTTATCTTTCCTTTCAAGAAAGTTATTTATATACAAAGGTCAGTCTAAATACTATGTAAATTACAAAACTAATAATCAAGACAATAAAGAAATTGAAATATGTATTAATAAAATAATTTGTAATATATTTTCAACAGACAAATTATAGAATCTACACAAATGATCAATTTATTTCTTCAAAATTTTTTGACTATCAATTTTAACATAGATTTTAAACTTACAAAAACTGAATATGTTTTACAAGTATTTTGCCATTTAAATTGAGTTACATCGCATTTATTAGAAATAGCAGCTTTAATTTTATTAGGCCTAATAGCCACACAACACATTTCACTGTTAGGGTATTGCCGGAGCCTCCGAGATACTACGAGCCTACAACTGGCGCGCGTGACGTCACACTAGTGGCCCAACTTTTGTACAGTGTTTAATGGGAGATACACAGTTTTTTCAAAGTATTGCGAGAACTGTGGCAGATTTGAAAAAATGTATATAAACAATATTATAGATCATAAAATTATTTATCAAAATGCGTTAACAGAACATATTTATGTTCTGTAGTTTAGCTGTAGGAAGCGTATAAAATAACAAGGTCAGATGACACAACTTAACTTTTTTCAAAATTTTGCGAAAACTGTGACAGATATAAAAAAAATGTATATAAACAATATTATAGAACATAAAATTCTCTAACAAAGTGTGTTAATATAAAATATTTATGTTAAGTCATTTAGCCGTAGGAAGCGCATAAAATAATATATGTAAAGATACATATTGACTCTTTGTTTTCTCACTTAGAAATTTGTAAAAATTCTGCCTGTTTCGGTGCTACAAAGTAATTACAAAATAAAAATAAACGTAAATAAATAAAAAACATTTATTTTTACCAAAATAAGCCACAGGGAACTTGAAAATTAGAAATGTTACAATTTTAACTTGATTAAAATATAATGCATAATTATATAAAATAAAACACTAATATTAAACTATTTATTTTTATTTACAGTTTAAGCCACGTTATTATTTGAAACTAGAAAATCCAAGACCAAATTAAATACAAGCAAGCTGTAATTTATTTTACCGGTTTCATGAGATTAAGCCTTTGTGTACATGTACAAAAGTAGGCTGGTAACTAAGTACTAACTGTATCTGTACGGTAATATTATTACAATATAGACTTGTCAATAACAATCTCCAAAATGAAAATAAAATGAAATTATAATGCTGTCCATTAATACGTTAGTGTATCGTTCTTAACAGGGTTTACTTTATTCTAAAATAATAAACATGATGAATAAAGCACATAACTTGAATATTTGCCATATTGACATACGTCAAAATAATTGTTCTGTTTCTCATAGCATTCTGAAAGCAGCATTAATAAAAGAATTTCAAATAATAATATTTAATAATAATGTCTTCATTTTCTGAAACCGATAAACCATTGAACAAACCAGGGATGTTATGAATCATAACAACCCTTAGATGTCTGAAAATCCTCGCTCTACGCGCTCGGATTTCAAACCGACATCTGCGGCAGTTATGATACTCATAACATTCCTAGGTATGTTAATATCTATAACTCTTTGAAATAGTTATTAACGTCATAAGGCTGATATATAGCAAATAACAGATGAGATTGAATGTTGGAAAATCAAGGCGATAGCCGAGATTTTATAATCAACCGTGTCTGTTATTTGTATATCAGCCGTGTGGCGTTCAGTAATTTTCATAATAACATAAAATATCTTCTTCAAATTTTATTTTCTATGGCATATTGACAGCTCTTCATGACAATTTCATGATGCTGAGATTTTTTTTAGGAACACATGATTATTGTACTGTTATAAAAAATAACGGCCGTGGCTGTTTTGATGCATATATGGGTTGAGCATACAGTACTGTTAAAGCCATTTAACGGTATGGTATTATGAAAAAATTCAAAGATAATGATTGTCTGCCCATTTTATTAATTTATTGCATTTCAATAATTCTAATGTTTAAAATGATTATTTTTGTTTCTGTTTCTATTTTATTCATTAATTTAGTATTAATATAACTAACTTGTATTTAATTTTTTTTTCACATGTGTAAGGCATAAGGTGTAATTAGTTTACTTTTTAAAAATCGTTACTGATCTTTTTTATGATCTAAGAAAAACAGATCCCAAATTACTGATCTGATTTGAAAAAAAGAAGATCCGATCGCAGAAAATTTACCTATGATCTCATCTAGATCATATTAATTGTAAAGATCTTGATCATGGTCTAGATCTGTCAAAACACTGTTTATTATTTAGTTTCAATTTACAAAATTTGTACGAAAACGTATGATTTTTTTAATAGGCCCCTTATTTACCCTTAAAGTGATGCCTTCAAATTCGTATAATTTATTAGTTCTGACCACTAAAATGCCCAATCCTCCATAAAAGATAGTAAACCGTGCATAAGTTAGTTATATTCGCTTACTATATTTAAAAAATCGTGACTACAGGATATAAAATTTACATATCTACTATCTAAGCTTAAGTTTAATATATTTTTCTATAATTCTTAATATATTGATAATATACTAAAAATATAAAATTACATAATTATATTTCTAATAATAAATTTTAGTTGACAGATAATATTTAACAGTTGTTTTTTTTAACTATATAGGTTAAGAGAGATTATACGAAGTATAAAACTCTGTAATATGAGTAAATATATCTGCAGCTTAATGCAAGAACAACCAATGTCAGCATTTCGTAATTTTGGGAATGATTTATTTAAAATCAACAAGAAACTTTCAATATAAATAATACCTTTCTCTTTCCGTGAAACTTTACATTCGGCGTTACTTATGTTGAATACTAATGCCACTAAAACCTGTGATTTAAACTGTAAAGCACTAACGCCCTTCAAGATTTTACTGATATGTCTACATTGGTTATTATTGCAGTAAGTACCAATATTTTCATTTATGACATAACTTTAGTTCAATGGATGTAAATTAGTAGATTCCTTTACAGTTAGACTTTGATGGTATGTATCTTAAATAGTGATCCACGCGAGGCGAGACGAGACGAGAAATATAAAATATCGATCTCGTCTCGTTTTCGGATCTGTAATCTCGCTCTCGTTCTCGCAAATTTTTTTGTGTCTCATCTCGTTCTCGCGCGAGAGTCTCGCTATAAAAATAAGCGCTTGTGCACTACGTATTTACGTAACTGTTTAACTACAAGGGACAACTTCGCACCAATAGCACCGTCTTCCATACGAAACACTAAATTCTGGTCATCAAATTATTTCAATACGAACATAATGTTTATTCATTTACGGTCACCAGAAAATGTGATAAGTTAGTAAATAATTTAATTTACCTCTAAGATATCCAATTTATCATCAAAAAGTGATCTAAACTATTTCAATAAGAACTCATTCTGTGATCAGTAAAACGAATTAAATATTTAAAAATCATTTTTTGTAACCAAAAATACCTACAATTTTTCAATAAATATATGCCACTATTTAAGTAAGACTGTCATAAAAACCGCTACTCTGGTAATCCGCTGGCAACCAATCACTCCGCCTCTCTCCCTGTTGGCTCCAATCGACGCTTAATATAACATCTTTTACTTTTCAGGGGCGACAAGAGTTTTATTAACCGTGGTTTTAACTGGGGTGAATTAGGGGCTGAAATATTAAAGAAAACTAGTTCTATTGGATGCAATAGCAATTTTGTTTTTATTTTTGCATTTTCTCACTCAGTGACCGATACTAATCGACTCAAAAAATATTGTGAATTCGTATAATTTTCACATTTACGTGTTCTATGCATGAATTAGCGTTGACGCTACTCCTTGTACTGTGCATTTTTCATTGAATTTATGAATCAAAGCTATAAAGTTACAAATATTTTTTATTGCGAGATTCTCGCGAGAATCTCGCGAGATTTCTCGCTTCTCACAGTTGTTATATCGATCTCGCCTCGAATTTTAAACTGCAATCTCGCTCTCGTTCTCGTCTCGCATAATGCAACGAGACGAGACGAGATGCGAGAGTATTCTCGCCTCGTCGTGCATCACTAATCTTAAAATATAGCCTTGTTTATCAAAATATTGACTCTGGTTGTTCTTGTATAAAGCCACAGCTATATGCATCAGTGCATTGGGATCGGAACGGTTCGAAACAAATTAACAATACTTTTACAATTTAACAGTTCTCGACAGAATTCATTTAACGTTTGATGACTTATTCCCTTTCAGAGAACATGCTGGTGGAACGAAATCTGCAAAGAAGAATTCCAGACCCAATTTCGTTGCCGCTGCCCTAACTGGTCCTTTTGTAGGTCCCCCGGGAGATACTACAACGCTTTTTGTTCCATGGAGCGCACAGGTTATATCTGGTTGCAACCTGACAAAGAATGGACAGTGGCTTCCTAGCGACGGCTGGGGCGTCAGGCCCCAGTCGCTCTGCCCTGAATCTACACCCATGGAAATTTACAGTAGATTCGTCCAGTACGAGGGAAGAAAAGAAAAATAGCCCAGACAAATAATAAATACGTAATATGAGAAAGAGAAACGAGAAAATATGTAAATCAATTCATAGCTAACTTCGATATATTTCCGAATAAAATATTTTTATGTTCATACCTTAGTTAGCATTACTTAATTGCGCACAGTACGCAGATTTGGTATAGTATGACTAGCGAATTAAAGTTGACATTTAGATTATTTAATAGATGTGGTTTCCTTTGAAAACATTTCCGTATATTTGATTTGAAAGGAAACTGACCCTTATGTATTCGGTTACAGAAGATTAGAATTGTACTCAATACCAGGAGGCATTTAAAATGACCTTAGCAACAGGATTCAGGGATGTATTAAAAAAATTTAATACTGCAAATTCTAATTCGTTCGTCTCACGTGTAAGCAACCCTCGAGTCGGAATTATTGTTAGAGGAAATTAAAAATAATCCTATTTCATAGAATTGCCAAATTAAATTTAAAGATCAAAATATTTTGTTATAATGAACATAAAAGAAAAATGTTTAATAGTATATCATATACTCAGGGACTAAAGTGCATATTCAATCACCTTCGGCTCGGGAAATAATCACCTGAGAGATTGAATGCACTTTAGACCTGTGATATATACGCTATTTTTCGGACTCCCGTATCAAATGGAACCATATTAGTAAAAGAAATTAATCTTACAATTTGACAATATAAATGTCAAAATGTTGTTCAAATTTAAACTCAACGCCTGCTCAAACTGTAGTGCAGATACTATATGATGTTATGGAAACATCTTGTTTATTTTTACTTTAGTCCCCCAGGGATTTTTTTCATATTTAATCCCTCTGGGACTGAATTTGAACTTTAGTCCCCGAAATGAGTGATTAGAATCTCTCTTTAGTCTCGGGAGTGCGAAATAGTAGTTTGTGCAACAAGAGTAGAAACGTCATCCTCATGCGATATGGACATTCCACTCGAGTTGTACAGCATACTTTTTCTACGACTAACGAAAAGAAGGAAAATGTGAACTATAGAAATTTAAAGTTTTATTGAACATTATTAATTAATATCATTTTATGTACTTGTTTTCTTAGGCTTTCTTAATAACATTTGTTATTAAAATAATATTTTATTTTATAAGTATACAATACTTTTACATACTACTTACAATTTTTTATTGCCAAATCTAAAGGATAACCTTGACTTGGCAATGCGATATTTCATACCGTTCTGATTTCCATTTTTTATACGTTCTTTTTCAATACTTACAATTAATTCATAATATAATTCAGTTAATTGTTATTAAATTATTCAAGTCTTTTTTAATACCGAAAATATTTCCATCTAAATGACAACATTGAAATGTCAAATATGACATTTGTATCGTTCGTCTTCTTAATCTTGTAATAAATGAATAGACAGTTGCCTAGGTTACACGACTTCGAGATTTGTGATTCGTGGATTTCATATCCATCCTAGAATGGATATGAAATTATATCCGTTCAGTTAACTAGTATTACCTACATATCCATTCTGCAGATTGTGAAGAAATGATAACTTTTTCAAGTGAAAGTAGAAAAAATATTTTAAAAGCACCCCTGTTTTTATATTCAGTTACCCTAGTCGGCCATCTATTTTCAGCCAGACGTAGTAATGTATTTCTGTGCTTTCCCAGTCCAGTATTTAAATGGGTTTATGTCAACTATCATTCGCTAGTCATACCATATAAAACTAGGATGAAAACTAGTGTCGAGTCTAATTTACATAAAAAAAACAGGAAAAGTTTCTGTTATTTGTTTTATATTACATTTTTTTTCTTACCAAAATCTTGTTTTAATTTAGGAATTAAATTTTAGAGGAGTAATAGCAGGAAGGCAGTCTAAATTTGTTTTTATATTTTGCGTTCATAATGAAGTCATTACGATACGCAATTGCGTATCGCAATGACCTTCATTTCGATACGCAATTTTTCGTTTTAGACGGTTGGTACTAGATGACTAATATAATGTCGAAATTATTATTATTTTTTTTTATTTAGGGAAGATTATTTACATGAAAATGTACAAATGGTTACAAATATAATCACAAATTGAGTAAGTAAATGTTATTGTAGAAGGCGCAAAATATAAATAGTGTAAAGAACTCATTTTATAAGACTTTCTTTCGCACTTTAGCGAGTTTTCTAAATTTTGACGCGTGCGAAAAAAACATGTCTTGTAAAACACGTTCTTTAATATACTATTATTTGAGGCCAACAAATATATTTATTTTTATATATTATTTTTTAACGCCTTAGTCTTTTGCCCTGATGGAGCTGTAAGTGGCAACGAAAAGTTGGCCTCAGACTAAATAATAAACAAATTTCCTGCTATTATTCCTCCCGTCAACAACATCAGTCGTTTATCCCATTTTACATCAAATTTTAGAATTTGATGATAATTTTGGACAGTTATAATAATAGATTAATTACAGTCATCGGGAGTTTGTTTCCTTGTTGACTGAGCAGATATCTGCCGAATGCTCCTAAAATAAATCGAAAAAAATTATCTGGGCTATTTTTCTTGTAAAAAATATATCATATTTTCTTCCTACTGGATACAGAATTCTTAAACCTCTCTCTAACTGATTATCAACTGTGATTTAAAGGTGTATACTTCTATCTGTTCTAATTTTTATGAAATACTCGCCATTTTGAAGGTTGTTCGATATAAATGTTGTTCAAATTTATGATGTTACTATTTAAGAAATGAAATATATTGCATGCTAGTCTAAGAAAAATTTATGACCACTTTTATTCCGTCTCCTATATCGAGCAAAATTTATGCACGCATTTTATTTTCTTGTTGGTAAGATAAGACAAATTGTTACAGAACATGTAACTATTGCTGTGAATTGAAAAAGGTTGTGCTGCAACAAATGACTACTATGATGTTAAAATTGTAAATATTTAACAAGAGCTGTAAATATACGCTTCAAGGCAATGAAACCACAAAGAATATATCATTTTTAAAAAGTCACTGATAACATTCCTCTATCAAAACATTACACAAACATTAGAAACATAACAAGTGATATTAATAAGACAAAAAAAATTCATACAGTATATTTTTAGTTGTGTTTTTCATTTCATTTTTTGCGGTGTAAATACGAATGTTTATGCATGTGTAGGTACATTTTTTATCTCGATTAAAAACGTAAATAAAATGTACAAAACATACAAAAAATGATTACACATTATTCTTAATTTTCTCAGTTTCTCAGTAGTTTGATGTTGTCTGGACTTTCTAAATCACAATTCGTGACAATAGGAAAAACTAAATAATGCGCATCATTTTAAGAATAAAATTTATACATTTGCATGTAAAAGTTTTGGGCCCAACAGAGTTTTAAACCATATCATATATTGTAAAGGTGATACAAAAATCAAAAAGTTATATTAATAAACATATGTATAGGGCTGTTGCAAGGATTTTTATATGCCTTCTAAGTATTAAATTTAAGAAGATATCATTCTTTAAATAGCCTCCAATTTGAAAATATCACGAAATATTCATTAGATATTTTACAATTAATTTTTGAAATTTGGACAATTTTTTGAAAAAGTCACAGGATCTGACATAGAATGTGACGTCAAAGTACATACATCCCCTACTTTTATTTATTTAAAAACGTAGGTGATGGACAAACTGTTTTCCTATTAGCTGTGAATGACGTAATGTGTGTGCTACAGCCACTAGATAATACATAGCTGACTCGTTCGCCATATTGGTGCCAAAATCAATGCAGCAAATTGTGAAATAAAAGTGCATTTCATGTACTAACTATTTTTCATAATTAAATATAACTTCCATATTTGCTATTTTATACTTATTTAAAATAATAAAACAAGAAAAAATACGGTTCGTTATGATTTTTGAGGTTAGAGAAAAATATTATTAATAAATTGCATAAGTACTTGTGAAAATTATAACCATTTCTCAAATGATTTGCACAGTTTGGAGCAGAAGAACCCATTATTATGGATAATTTCTGTGATTAATAATACTGTAACATTGATATTGAATGATTTAAGTGGCTCCACAATGGTGGGCGAGTCAGCTGTAATTTATCTAGTAGCTATAGTGTGTGCTACAGCTACTAGATAATACATAGCTAACTCATCCGCCATATTGGCGCCAAAATGAACACAGTAAATTATGCAATAAAAGTGCATTTTTATAAGTTTATGTAGTAACTATTTTTCATAATTAAATATAACTTCCATATTTGCCATGTTATATTTAATTAAAATAAAAAACAAGAAAAGGTACGGTTTCTTAAGATTTTTGAGGTTAGAGAAAAACATATGTATTACATAAGTACCTGTAAAAATTATAACCATTTCTCAAATGATTTGCACAATTTGGAGTAGAACAACCCAAGATAATTTCTATAATTAATACTGTAACACTCACATTGAATATTTGAAATGGCTCCATAATGGCGGACGAGTCAGCTGTAATTTATCTACTAGTAGCTATAGTGTGTGCTATGACGTCACAGGAGTGGGGGGTTATTTTATGACTATTTTTGGCGCCAATCTTTTTATTTAATTATTTACAAAAATAACAACAAATTATTAATAAGAAAAATATTGCATAAAATTTAATTTGAAATACTTTTTGAAAAATGTGAAATAAGCTCATTTGTGCAAAAAAATAATGCGCCAAAGATATACGTATTTCGAAACTACCAGTAAATCGGTTCAATTTTTTTTTATTTGTGTGTTTGTACTGCATATTTAATAGTTTATCATCATTTCTTTTGATTCAATCACTGCAGAACACCGTCGAGGCATGGATTTAATTAAATTTGTAACACCTACTGCCTTGTGGTATACTTTGACATTCATTTTCTAAATGGTTCCATAATTCAAGCTTGTTTTTCTTTTCCGACGCGTATTTTTAACTTCTGCCGTAAATGTTTTCTTGGATTTAAATCTGGAGATTGGGGTGGACAGGGAAGAATTCGGAAGAAGAGTTTACATTTATAGTGATTATCGTACGTAAATTTCACTGTACAGTGTAATATAGCGCAATGTAATTTCAATTGTTTAATTAATAACTTTTCCTTGTCTGAGAAAATCAGTTTCATGTTCATGCGTGTAAATACAAGCGTGGGCGTAAACTAATTACACTTTAATCTTATCAAACATACAACAATCAACCTTGTTTGATTGTTGACTTCACCTTGACCGTGAAACACATATTTGACGCATGCGCAATCATCCTACCGCACTAACTGTGTTATTATATCCCTATTGATTCTGTTACTTGACGGTCTGAACGTTTCGCGGGCTGTCCACCAACACCTGCTCAGCTGTGCAGGAAAACATGGCGAACGCCATGTACATTCTGCTTCTGGTTGTTGTTGCTGTCAGTGTAGACGCGTATGCCAACCATGGATTAGACGGGGAATTCTACAAGGAGTTGCAACAATTACTAGCTGAAAAATCTGCTATCGCTGCCAGAGAGGTAAGGGGAATTTAGTTTTTATTGAACAATATTGTTGATATATAATACAAAGAGTTTGTGAATTGTTATGACGTCAGTGAATGAACACAGTACTTGATGCTTATTTATACGCACGTCAGCTTTAAATTTAACACATTTTCCTGCTTGTAACTAAAAAAATCCCAACATTTGTGCATTCAAGCGCGTTGCTGTCATACAACCAACTTAATAGCTAAGTTAAGCACATAACATACCTAACCAGTTACTCTTGGAATATAGGCAACTAACATAACGTGCGTGTTATGATACAATTATACCTACTGGGGCAGGAATCCCCGTTGAAGGCCAATATATTTTTTTGCGTTACTTGTATTGTAACTATGCATTTCGTCCATAGTTACTTATAACATTTGATTCTTATTTTCCTTGGCGATTTAATTTTACACTAATGCCTCTTTTACATTTGCAATTTTTCCATCAATTTTAAAAACTTGAACAAGTAATTGAGCATTTGCATTACAATTGTCAATTCTTGTATCATTCTTAAACCATTTATGCTGGATATATAGCATGTTCTATTTTAACTTCAATTTTTTAATATTTTCTAGTAATTTTAATAACATATCAACATGTCAATTTAATTATATGACTTTTACATGTTAATTACTTTTATCCAACACCGACTCATAATATACTTGTTACTATGGTTATTTGAAATAACTAATGTACAACATTAGTCACTCCGTGAGAGAATATTTTAGAAGTCACGTAGGAATTATTACTGATTTTTGTAAATATAAATAAAAAGCAATTTTATAAAATTATTTTATTACTGAAATTATTTAACATTATGAAAATTATTTATTTAAATTAATATTAACTTCTATGCTAAAATAGGTTACCAATCTTTACACAATGACAGCTGTCATGTACGGCTGATGAAACAAAAACGAGAAACGCGTTAGTAGTTACTTACTTCGGAATTAAATTGAAATATGCTGCTTGTACTTCTAAGTGAATACGTTTCAAAGGAACGTCCTCATTTTCACCCATTTTAATGTATTTTTCTTTCAAATAATTCGCAATGATAGACAATAATTATTACAGCAAATTTTTTTCAATAACTATATAACAAAATTATACCTAACTACCATTCAATGGCTACTTTGTAATTTAAAATACTTCATCAATTAACTTGTCAATGTCTAACGATGAATGAAAACATAATAATTTAAGGAGTTTTTAAAAAAGTGTTGGATAAAACGTTGTATTACACTCGTGTGGAATGTATATTAGTCACTAAAGAAAATTAGCTAAACTTTTTCTTTCCTGACTAATATGATACATTCCACACTCATATAATAAATAACTATTAATACTTCAATATGAAAAAAATCTATACTCTCTATACCTCCCGCAATTTAATTTTTATTAATTTTAATATATATATATATATATATATATATATATATATATATATATATATATATATATATATATATATATATATATATATGTATATATGCTGGAAACTGTATTAAATTCATTTCCATATAACTATTGTTCTATTTACTACTTTCTTTTTAAAACGTTAGTATTATTAATTTAAAAAAATGAGTTCTTTGACAGTTACATACATTTGTGTAACCAAGGAGTTGTGTTTGTTTAAAGCGTAGGCTCCGAGATTCAAATTATAGATAATTTTATAAATAATGCCAATCTGTAGAAAATTTAATAATCTTTAATTTTTATAACATAAATCTCTAAAAAATAACATTTAAAGGTATTTTTCAAAGAAAAACTATTTTGAGCTACAAGTAAAGTGCCATTTCTGGTAATCTAATTTACACCAAAATCTAATGGCTTCTTTCCATATTAGAATAAGATAAAAATACAAGGTTTCAAAATTTTCTGAATGATAGTATTTGAGTTACATATACACACAGACATCATCGTAAAAATGTTAAAATTGGATTCTAAGGGTCTTAAAATATGGTCATTTTCCAAAATTTCGATATGCGATCTTTAGCACGATCTCTATAGCTCCCTTACCAAGGGTAGTGGGAGGTAAAAGTTGGTTGTATAGAAATTTGTCAATTATTTATTGCACAATTTTAAGCTCAATTTGTATAACTTGGCCAAGTTCTTAAAATTGACAAATGTAAAACAGACATTACATTCGTAGAACAATAATAACAGTCAGGAACCAGTAACATAAATAAATAATAATAAATTTGATGCATTAATCCCTGCAGCTTCGTAAGTATCAATTTTGCGGTACACAATCGACAAATCAAGCACAAAATTCTAGATAAATTTTAGGAGGGATCCCAAATAAATGATAAATGCAAGGAGCACGATAAATGTCAACAGTATTGTTTGATTATATTGTTTATACTTTTTCAGAAACATAGCAACAATCATAAGTAACTTAGATTGAAAGAAAATAGTAACCTGAAAAATTCTTTTGACTGATATCAAAGAGGCCGCATTTTATAAATATTTAAGCTTAACGTCGTCCTATTACAACTTCCTCGAATTTTAAAACGATTCTTTGTAGCTTAAATAACTAATAAATTAACGCTCTAATTTTAATAACAAAGTAATAATTATTATATTCCAGGTACAAAATGAAGCTGAATACCTGCCAAGATCAAGAAAACCTGACGTTCCTAGAGAAGTACGTAATTGGCCAGAAGTCCCACTCAACGTGGGACAAATTTCAGGAGTTTCAGTCAATACACAAGGATATCCAGTTATTTTCCATCGAGGACCTCGCGTTTGGGATCAATGGTATGATCGTATTCAAATATTTTCTTGAAACCGTCAAGAAAATTGAATTTTCAAGGCTACTTCTTTTAAGAACTGTTATGGAAAATATACTAATTTCACCATAGATACATAATCTGATGTTTTTAAGTGTTTATATTTTTTGTTTATTTGTTTGTAGGTCGTTTAATGCAACCGATAATTTCCTACAAATCGATGAGGGACCAATCCGAGAAAATACCATCATAACACTCAATCCAAATAATGGGAAAATTATACATGAATGGGGTTCTGGAATGTTTTATATGCCTCATGGGATAACTATGGATCGGCATGACAATTATTGGGTCACTGATGTTGCCCTACATCAGGCTTTTAAGGTAGGTACTTAAATTACTTAATATTTTGTACTGCCAATAAACTTTTTAAAATGGGATAACATAATATTTTTCTTTTGTGTATTATATTCAAATTAATACTAATGTAGGTAATATTTTATATTATGAAATTACTACGGTACAGTGCATTAGACAAAGATAAATAGTTTCTGATATTACCTATAGTAATAGCATGGATTTTATATACTTCGTTTACGAAGTATATAAAATCAATGGTAATCGCTATTAACATACCTATGAATGTTATGTATATCATAACTGCCGCAGATGTCGGTTTGAAATCCGAGATCGTAGGCTTGTTATGATTCATAACATCCGTGGTTTGTTCAGTAGTTTATCGGTTTCAGAAAATGAAAACATTATTGATAAATATTATTTTTTGAAATTTTCTCATTAATGCTACTTTCAGAATGCTATGGTTAACAGAACAATTATTTTGACATATGTCAATATGACAAATATTCAAATTATGTGTTTTATTCCTCATGTTTATTACTTTAGAATAAAGTAGACCGTATTTAGAACGATACGCTATCGTTATATGTATGTATTACTGAAGAGCATTATATTTTCATTTAATTTTATTTTCATTTTGTAGACCTTTCTAAACAAATCAGTATGGTAATAATATTACCGTATATAAATACAGTTATTACTTAGTTACCAGCCTCCTTTTGTACATGTAAACAATGGAATAATATCCTGAAATCGGTAAAATAGTTGACAATATCCAATTGCAATTGTTTGTTGCAGAAGACAGCTATAATTTTGTTCGTCACTATAATAAATAATAATAATTTTAAAGGAAAATTAAAAATGTTTCGTTAACTTCAATTCCAAATTTAGTAATCACAAATACCTATTTATCTGCAGGAACATCTAAAAATAATTAATTAAAATACATCATGGGGGATTGTTTAAAGCTTTTAATTTCCCGAATGCAATAATTTTGACAATACAACTCATCGGAAAATAGACTAATCAGCTAGCTTATTTTTTTTTTTTTTTAGTACGCTATATAACATCGCTTATTTGTGTTGCAAGGGCCGGTATTTCCATCTGCGGATAAAGTTCAGGATAACTATTCGTCAGATAAATGATAAAATATCGCATCGAAATAAAAGCATAAATGAAGTAAATTATATTGAATGTCATTTTTTTTATGCGATATTGTTCATTTATCCGACAGATAAGTTATCCAGCACTTTATCCGAAGATGGAAATACCGGCCCTTAAGGGCCACTTTTACAATTGATAGATAAACTATGGTATAGCTATCGGAGGTATAACTTTATCCTAGCAATTATACCTTCGATAAACAAGACTGTCTTTTACAATGCATTTTTATCTATCAGATAGTTATACCAGGAATTACGTTGAATCACTTTAAGTTGGTATTGGCACAATAAAATTATCTTCTTGTTAGACTATTTTTCTTCAATATTGTTATTATTTCTGCCTTCTAATTTGTATTTTTCACGATGTTAGATGATATAAATGTTATTTTTGATTCTGACAGTGATGATGAAATACTTGATTGACATTTGTCAAACGTATGAATAACAAAACATCGTTTGTGTTTACGTGGTATCCATAAGAACCTGGGATAAAGTTATCCGACGTTTATACGACCGATTACCATGGGATTGGAAATACTGGTGTTTTATTCTATCTGAGGTTTATCCGAGGTTTGTAAAATACAATTTCCAATTTTATACATGGTATAGCGTTATACGAGGTTTATCTAAAAGTGGCCCTAAGTCGTGTTTCGGTCGCAAACAAATGAATTATATGTAATCATATCATCCATGGATACAAATGAACAAGTAATATTTTTGACATTTCGTAAAAATATAGTTGGTTGATTCGTTGTATAGTCTTAAAACATACACAACCTACAACTCGAGCTTCGAAAATCATCTGAATATACAGTTTGTGGACTCGACCTGAAAACACAGCTCCACCTACGGTGTCATTGTATTTCCTAAGTAACAAATCTCGCTCTTTCAACTGTAAATTCGATTATTTTCGAACATCTTGTTGTATAACTATTTACTATACAACTCATCGGTAAATAGACCAATCAGAGACCTCAATTCTTCTTAGTTACGCTGTATAACATCGGTTATTTGCGTTGTGTTTCGCGAACTAGTGGCGTTTCTGTTCGCAAACAAATGAATCATATGTAGACATATCATCCATGGATATAAATGAACAAGTAATATTTTTGACATTTCGTAAAAATATAGTTGGAAGATTCGTTGTATAATCTTAACATATACAACTCGAGCTTCAAAAATCATCTGAATATACGAGTACAGTTTGCGGATACAGTGTCGTTGTGTGGCAACGCATCTCGTCCTCTCAAATGTAAATTCGATTATTTCCGAACTTCTTGTTGTACAACTATTGATTATATCCATGGTATATATATATATATAATGTTTTGTTTTATTTTAGTTCTCCAAATTCAAAGATTTATGGGTCGATTCTGTTCACATCTGTAAATCTTACAGATCTGTAAATCTGTAAAAAAGTGACAAAAGCACATCTATTCTTGTTGATTAATATAAAATTATACATAAGAGTGGCATCTTTCGTTGCGATTTTATTCATTATTTACAGATTTACAGATCTGTAAGACTTACAGACGTGAACAGAATCGACCTATAAGGAGGTACCTGTATATTTGTTATCGTTGTGGCGGCATTGTGTATTTCAAGTATGCTGTGTGGTTTCTATATAGATTTTGTAATTGCAATATTGTTTGTTTATAAAAATATTAGTTTTAAACAAAAATGACAGGTCGATTGTTTAAAAAAAAAATATCGGATGAATTTGAGATTGCACATGGCAAAATAGTTGCACAGAAGTCAAAAGACGTATACGAGAAAGAATGCGAAAAGTTATGCGAGTGCCGATTTTCAAAAATGAATTAAGTTGTCTGACATTTAACCAAAAACCATAATTTTGATTTGTTTGAATATCTTTACTTGGCAATTTTGTACACCCTCGGGTGATAAAGCCAAATAACGTCCACTTTTGGGGCAAATAAAAAAGTTTATGATTCAAAAATAATATATATTGTACAATTTTTGTTATTTGTTTTTATAGTTTGCACCAGGCAACCCGGAACCCATTTTAACATTCGGGGTTCCTTTCCACCCTGGCCAGAGCCCCCGCCATCTTTGCAAACCAACTTCCGTTGCCGTGGCATCAACCGGTGAAATCTTCATTTCCGACGGGTATTGCAACCACCGTATTCTCAAATTCAATGCTGCTGGCGGCTTACTTCGTATTATTCCGAACCCTCCGGGTATTTACAACAATAGTAATGATCCTGTGATTTGTCACTAACAGAATTTGTTTTTATTTTTGTTTGTTTTGTTTTCGTTAATCTTTTGTAGAGTTTCTGTCGTTGCAAGTACCTCACGGCTTAGCTCTTATGGAACAATGGGATAGAATTTGTGTGGCTGATCGTGAAAATATGCGAGTGGTTTGTCCCAGAGCAGGGTTGTATAGTAATATGAATGAACCTGCTACAGCCTTAACTATTCAAGAGCCAGATTTAGGAAGAGTGTTTGCTGTCGCCGCAAAAGGTATGTTATTAAAATATTTTTTTATAATAATAACGTGAGAAAATATATTCTTATTTTTATTATTATAAAAATAAAATAAAAAGTGCGCCCCCGGGTGGGCTCGAACCACCAACCTTTCGGTTAACAGCCGAACGCGCTAGCCAATTGCGCCACGGAGGCTTGATAAAAAGAAAAGTTAGTGATGTGGATAAAATACAAATGTGTTAATACATTTTTAAAATAATGGGTCGGAAAAAACACTTCCAATAATCCAATAGCTTGCATCTTTTCCTATTAATATTTTATTGATTTTACATATGACTCACTATCTTTTGTTATTTTTAGATAAGCTTTTTAATTAAGGAAGAATACTGAATTTGGCCCATTATTCTTAATAAATACAATGTCGAGGACTAGAGATATGGTCCTTATCACTGGAGCACTTTTATAATAAAAACGATTTTATGGAGCGCACTTCTCATAAGAATATTATATATATCAAAGGCCGACACGCACTTGAGCGACGCGAAGAGCGGCGAAGCGAAGAGCAGTGAAGAGAAGTTTCTTCAATCAATGTATTCAGTATATAGTAGTCACGTTACTCTGCTGTTCGCTGCTGCAAAATCCGACTTCCTTGTACGCAAGACCAATATAACGTATAGACCCAATTATACAATTGCACGTATTTGCCGTAATTTGACATTAACATCTATTTTTTATTTTTTTGTTATTTTTTGTCCTAATCCATAGCAAGCTTCATTACAAAAACCAAAAAGTATATGTTTTAAGTTTACATATCTCGCTTATACAAAGGGCTTTTTTAATAATACTAGACGCAGAATTTAATTCTCTAATACACTTATTTGAAGCATTTATTTCTAAAATTAAAAGAAACCAATTTATTCAAGAAAAACTGTTAACAACTTCTGGTAATATATCACTTCCGATTAGCCTGTTTTGACCAAAATCTACTATGTTATTCCAATTGAAATAAAAGTCTTATATACTAAATTTGAAAAGTTTTGGATTATATTTTAAAATAATTTTTCATTAAAATCTATTATAGGCTTCAAATAAAGTACCATTTTTGGAAATTATGTAATGACTAAAAAGGGAAGTGCACAACTAGATGTTATAGAAGTCCTAAATACAAAATTTTAACTTTCTACGGCTTACCGTTTTTGAGTTATGTGAGATACGCACGTACGTACGTACAGACGTCACGACGAAATTAGTCAAAATGGATTCAGGGATGGTCAAAATGGATATTTTCGTTGAAATCTGAAAACCTAAATTTTTTGCGATTACAATACTTTCTTTACTTCGTACAAGGAAGTAAAAAATGTTTTACATAAAATTTTATTTGCAAATTCAATTTTTGCCCTAATGCTCATTGGTGAAGACGTATTTTGAAAAAAAAAACGATTTTTGCGTCTTCTTTGCCAAGTTGGCGGTGGTTAAGGAATGGCCCCGAGGTCAAAAACTTGTATTTTTTTAAAGGACCCCTAAATATACAACATATCCAAAAATCAAAAATACCCGACTTTTTGTAGAATAAACCCAATGATTAGACTAAATAATCAATAAGAGCAAGAACAATTATTTTTGAAAAATATGTACCTATATAACAACCTATTACATTATACGATATACCTATCAATCATCAAAAAGTTTTCATAGAAATGTTTACCGCAATATAGATCTATGCATATCAAAAAAATCTTTGATTCCAGGTGATCTAATTTACGCTGTGAATGGCCCCACATCTCGAATGATCCCTGTCAGTGGTTTTACCATCGACCCACGATCGGAGACCATAATTGATCACTGGTCACCGATGGAAGTAAGTATAAATAATCCCTTTACTCCGATAAATCACTCACAAAAGTCACATATGTTATACGTTGTTCCGCCTTGTGGTACACGGCCATTAATCCTAACCTCAAACTCATAAACTATTCCCGCCTTTTTCAGAGTTTGAAAAATCCTCACGCCATTGCCATTTCGCCAAATGGATCACATCTATATGTAGCGGAAATAGGACCCAATAAGCTATGGAAGTTTGACATGGTGCCGCAGAATAATGTCATTATGAAATAGAATGAATCATAATCATGGATTTTCCAATAGAACAAATGTTTGTTGAATTTAGTAAATTATTTCTAGTTTAATGTTTTTATTGTTGAAGAATGGTTTAACAACATTCCAAACGTACTTAAAATTTCGTTGATGTATTTAAATTTTTATATTTATTGTTAGTAAAAGATCATTTCCAGTGTGTTATAAGGACAATAAAAATGCTACATCAAAGTTGTGTGAATTTATTTATAATATTTTTTTACCTACTATCATCTACAGCTACAAGTTATTTGCAGAACTGGGCACTGTTTCTCAAAAATACAAGTTACTAGTAAATTATTCACAAGGACATGTAAATTCTGTTTCTCAAAGAAATATACAACTTTAGTAACAGGGCCGCTCCGTGGGTATAAGGCGCCTTTGTGCAAATTTATATTTTAGCGCCCTACATTATGTAAAATTTGCAAATTACAACACGCTTTAAAGTTTAATCTATTCCTACTATTTATTGTTCAAAATTGCTAGATTTAATATATTGATGAAATATTCTTAGATTAATTCTTGTAATCAATAGATTATAATCAAAATCGTTTGTTGTAATCAAACATTTTATAGTTTTGCAATCATATAACAATGAAACAATGAGAGAAAATTATCCGTTTGGCAGGATATTTCTTTTACTTTTTAATTTTTAATAATAAATAAGGAAAATTCAGTCTCCATAGAAAATAAAAATAAAATTATCTCACTGTGATTTCAGAATTGTATTGTAAATCGTAAAGCATTTGATTCTTTGCAAAATATTGGATTCATTGTCGAATTCATTCTTGTAATCAATATTCTTGAGCTATAATCAAAACATTCTTTCTTGTAATCAACATTTTTAATTATTATTTTAATAAACAATGCTAAAAAAAAATAACAAAGCAATTGGTACGATAATTATTTTACTTATAACTAGAGCTTGTAGAGGTTTAATGTAAACAAATTAAAAAATATATTGTTCACTTCTATCACGTTAATTTGTAAGTTGTATAGTATTTTTCTTTTACGAATAAGAGCATTTTATAAAAATTTACTATTATTTACTTTACTGCCTTGAAACGGCGCCCCTCAAAGTCAGGCACAACCTGCCCACCCGCACGGATCGGGATTCTCTTTTCTAAAATGTTCTGTGATCTGGCAATTTATTTTTGTACGTGAAAGAGACAAAACATGCAGCTTCAGTTCCCTTGAAAAAATGTAACTTTCAATTTTATGTTGAATAGCATTTTTTCACATTTAATGTTATTACAAATATTAAAGAGTATTTTATTTTCTATACGATTTGATTACATTTTATACTTCATATTCAATGGATATAGAGTTAAAAAATTACAAAGAAAATAAATTCCAAAAAGCAGCCAGCCATGCTATAACCATGGAAACATCTACTATATTAAGAAAATTCTGGTTGACAAATGTCAGTGTCAAGACTGTCAAGTGCAATTGACTTAGTATGTTTGTGTTTTACTGGAAATGCATAGAATCTCTTACAAGAAATTTTCTATATGGAATTTGTACAAAATACATAGATCTGACTCAAGGTAATGTACTGAAAATATGGAATCTTTTGTAAGAAACTTTCTGTGTCAAATCTGTACAAAATATATAGAACTGACGCACGGAAGGTAATGTGCTGGCCACATCAGAATTTTTTATAATTTTACGTTTGAGAGTTCAATGTCTCCAAGTTTTCTATCATTTTTAATAAATCTTTCATTCCAAAAATAATCTTGATACTTTGCCAAATGTACTATAAATAATTTAAAATTTATAACATAATTTATCTTTAGAACTACAACATTGTTACTATTATTTGTCCAATAATGAAACTAAAATAAATCACCATTTTCATAATACCGTTTTGTTAAAAACCGAAGCAAATTGAAAATAGAAGACTATAAAATTTAAATGCATATTAAGATATCGGTAAATATTATATGTAAATATGAAATTATTTACACTCAGAGAAAACAATTCATAACTATAATTAAGAATTTTATGCTTCAAACCATAAAATGAAATGAATACCAAGAATAACAATTTAAATTCACCGTTACTTTGTAACAAACCTGTGGTTTTGTTTACAGTTTACACACAGTAATATACGTTTATAGTCATTAACGTTATTGATATTTTCTCTATATGTGTTTAAATGTAATTTATACACATTAATTTTAATTTTACCATAAATTTAATTGTACACAATTTCTGAAGTTAATGAAATTTGCATTATTTGTTGTATTAAATATAAAAATAGATGTATAGGGTGATTTTCTGTAGCGCCAATAACAGTACCATCTATACTTTGGCACCCAAACTATTTTTGAGTAAACTTTGTCAATATCCCCCCTCAAGTTTTATTAATATTTTAAGTATGTATTCCTCGACTGGATCAAAGTAATACTGGGAAAACTTGGAGAAAAACAGTTTGATGAAAACGTTTGAAAATTGTTTTATTACATAGCCGACGTTTCGGCACCAAATATGTCTTCTTCAGGGAAATGTAAAATAAGTTGAAATTTAAAAAAAAAATATTGAATTACAAAAGTATATTGTCATACGTAATATAAGAAGTGATATGATTTTCATCGAGGATATTCTCGAGTGAAACCGAGTTGCAGACTTCACGAGCCCAAGGACGAGTGAAATGTGTTGCTTCGGTTTCACGAGCAATATCTTCGATTATTAATCATATCACGAGCTTATATTTAATAAGAGAACATAATGAATTTTTGTGACACATTGTGTGTGCTGCTAACCTAACTTTTAATATATTGTATTACAACATGGTTAATTTGACAATTGCCTTATTATTTTCATCCTTGTTGATATCAACCTAACGATTATCACACATTTTTATACTCAAAATTAACTGTCAATGTCAAATAAAGAAAACAAATCCCTTAGTAACGAATATAAATAAGGTGATAATTTTTTTGTTTTTTATCATCGCTGTGATATAGACATGTAACTAGGGAGATCTGAATGTTGATTGGCGGAAAACATGTCACGTGACTCATGAATTATATTTTCAAAATTATTTTTAAAAAAATGTAAACCACACAGTTCATCTTCAGAAACAAGTCTTGTTAAAAGAATTTACACAGCAAATAAATTAAATTAAAAAAATATTTTTCATCAGATCGCCATTGACTTGTTATAGTCTAATTTGTAAGTTTGAGTTTAGAATGAAAATATCGGGTAAGAAAGTACTGTTAATAAAAATAAATAAAATAATAAGTTTTCTGGGAAATATTAATAAAATTTAGGATAAATTACGCGTAAAATTTGATTTTTGTTGATAAAACAAATACGAAACACAATAAAATTTATATCATTGAAAAGAGAAAAAAAATGAGAATATTTATTGGGTAAAAACAAATATGCATTCCATTTAAAAAAAAAATGTAGGCCCGTATTCTCGCCTCTTGATGTAGCGCTACATCCGAAGTAACGCTATTTCGATTTTTAAAATTTTATTTTATTTTATGAATAGATAAGAATGGCTTTCATATTTTTGTAAATGAAACCTATAATATTTGAAATAAGTGGTAGTTATAATTCAATTTACTTTTAATTCTCTAATTTTTAATATTAAATTTCACATTTGACAGTTGAAGTAGCGATTTTTCGGAAGTAGCACTACTTCAAGAGGTGAGAATACGGGCCGTAGTTTCTACCATATCTTAAAAATTTACCAATAAAAAAAATATTACTGTGCGCCACTGGATAGACAATATAATATTGTAACATTTTTATTTGAAACATTTTTCTCGACAACTGATAGTTTAGGAGTTATTTGAAAAAGATAATAATAATCAGAATCAAGTTTTCGCTATTATCTAGTCAGCTATGCATAATTTCGTAAAAACAAATACATCACTAAAATGGCCTCTTAATATGGCAGCTTTTATCCCATTACAACCAAGTCGTATCACTTACAGTTTCCAAGATACCAATGGTGGCCCTGACAAAAAAAAAACAGCCTGTATATGCAAAATTATCAATTTTTAGTTTCCTTTATGCTTGTAAGGTGTTGAAATTTCGTTGTTGTAACGCAGCCTTTTGTGTGTATTGTGTATTTTGTTATGTAGCAGCTGTACTTCAAACGTATATTTAAATCGAGCGGGATAAAAATAAAAAAGGCAATGGAAACACCTCACGTCTGCCTGTAAACAGTACTTACAAGCCAGATAATGTCTTATTTATAAGAAGTGTAGAAAGAGAGGACGGCAACAGCACGGTCTGGCTGCTTGCTCGTAAATAAAACCAAGCGGGCTCCGGCTCTCTGGCTATTTTGCAGCTCTGCAGCCGATTCCCCACACGTTCCATGCAAATTCCTCCGGAGATGCAGCCGCAGCCGCGAAAGCCGACAAGAAATATCACCCGAATTTGAATGTGAAATGCTTCGGTAGATCTCGCAGACGTGTTAATGTTATCTCATTTATTTGCTGCTGAAAACTACACTTTTTATTCGCTCTTTTTATTTATGGAAGAACTTTTAAATCTACTTCAGCTTCAACTCATCAACTATTAAAATGATGCAGAATTAAGATATTTATGAGTATATTATACAGGATGAATACGAAAAACCGCGATATAGATATTTAACATAAGGAAACTTTTTTTTTTCAAATATACACACGTGGTCTTATTGCAGGCCCGCAGCCAGAGGGGGGCCAGCGTGGACATTGCCCACTCTGGAAGAAAAAGTTGTCCACATTGAGTGATGAGTGCGCTAGTGTTTTTTTTACCTTCCGCTACCCTCGGTAATGGAAGTACAGAGATCGTGCTAAAAATCGCATATCGAGATTTTGGTAAATGACCACGTTTTAAGGTCTCTAAAATCCAATTTTAACATCTTCCCGATGATGTGTGTATTTGTGTATGTGTGAATCCTCCACTCTAACTCAAATACTATCATTCAGAATTTTTTTTTCTGTAATGAAAAGAGCCCATTAGATTTTGGTGAAAATCGGATAACCGGAAATGGCACTTTACTAGAAGCTCAAAATAGTTTTTCTTCGAAAAATACCTTTAATAGTTATTTGTATATCAAGGCCGCGAAATCACTCTTTAGCGTACCGAGAGAAAGACAACCTCGAGGGCGCTAAAGGATTTCGCGGACAAGGTGTACACAATATTTTTTGTGCAACCGCAAAAAATATGTAATTACAAATTTTATTAATTTTAAAAAGTTTCATTCTAAATAGGAAGTTAGCTTTCAAGGTAGCTATGGGATGGACATTTGATAAACAAAACTATGCAATTCTCAAGTGTCAAAGTGATTGTTTACCTAATTTCGCGGCCGCTACCACGACAACAGCAGCGAAATTCATTTCGCGGCGGTTACCATGACAACGGACGCGAAATCCAATTTCGCGGCCTGTATTGCGGCTGCGAAATACTTATTTCGCGTCCGGTTGCACAAAAATGTTATTTATTGGAGATTAATGTTGTAATATTTAAAGATTATTAGATTTTCTATAGATTTGCATGAATACCTTTTCTATATATTTTATGGATAAATTTATAAAATTATCTATAATTTAAATCCCAGATCCTCCGCTTTAAACAAACAAAATGCAGTTATACAAATGTATGTAACTGACAGATAAATGTCACTATCAAAGAACTAATCATTTCAAAATAATATTAGTAACGTTTTAAAAAGAAAAAAGTAAATAGAACAATAGAAAAGGAATTAAATACAGTTTTCAGCGTAAGTAAATATGTAGGCATGTATTTAATAAAAATTAACGATTCACAAAAATGTTTAAGCTAATCCTCATTTTTGGATTAGTGAATTCTATTCTATTCCGGTATTTAATATTTAATCTTAATTTTATTATAGCTCCGGTGGCTCAATGGTTAGAGCAACGCCTCATGTCATGAGTGCTCTCTGTAATTGGGATTTAATCCTGTTGAGAGGTTTTAAAAAAAGTTGTTACTTGGATTATATTAGACTATATTTTAAGAAATAAACTGTCAAAATTAGAGTTAAATTTGCTAATACAAAAATAAGGATTAACTTAATCTTTTTTGTGACTCGAGTTGTAAATGGCGGGAGGTATTGTGTTGGCCATACCAGATTTTTTAAGTACTGTTTCTCTTAATATCTGTTATTATTTTCTTTGTATATCTTTTGTTTAGTGTTTTTATAAAGAAATTACATTATATGGGATGTTATGTAAGTAACATGCCATAGTTCATGGTATAATAAAAAGATCTGAAACTGAAAAATATTTTGCACAATCAGTTAAGTTGTAAAAGTTTTGGGACTGTAAAGCCGGCCAATTACGAAACAGTTACTTGATAAATTAAAATCTTAAATTCAAGTTCCAAAAAACAATATTCGTTGGTTAGCTCAAATTTATATATTGGAAATAAAAGTGTATGGGCTCCTAAATAGTCAGTTCAAATATGAAACAGAAAGTATTTAATTGAGTGTACATAAAGATGAAAAATAATGCATTACTCTTACCCTACTGCTTGTCACTCAAATTTATATATTGGAAATAAAAGTATATGGTCTCCTAAATATTCAGTTCAAATATGAAACAGAAAGTATTTAAATGAGTGTATAAAAATCGGTGCTTGAACCGCATGCTGTGGGGCGGTTTGCCACAGTCATTAGTGACACAGGTAGATTTTCTTATATCAATGAACAAACTGTACATTACGATGAAAAATAATGTATTACCAGTGAGTATATAACGTATACGTTATATACTCACTGGTATTACTCATTTTAAGTGTTCCTTATATTGACAATATCGTATCGAATCGATACGTCATTTGAGTAAATGAATATTGCTGTCTAAATTTCGATATGCATTTTTTTGTTTAAGCTTAGCTTAAAATTTAAGTGTTAGCAGTGCAACGGTTCATTACCCTACTAATCTAATTTTCAATTTTTTAAATACTAGCGTACTAGATCTGTTTTTATCGCGTCTTTAAATTAAGAATGTACAATATACCATAAAAGTTTTACGGGACATATTATTTGAAATAGTTTTCTCTTGTTGAACGTTTATATCAAGTGTTGCTGCCTTATGACAAATACATACGTCACACTTTGGACAAGTATTTTTCAGTCGGATCATACATCTGTATGAAACAGTAATAAATAAAATAAATATATTATCACGGCATATTACCCAACGCTGGGTGTGCCAATCTGCTTTGTACATAGAATTCGGTAATGATGATGAAACAGTAATGATCTTACAAATGCAGAATTAAAGACAAGGATGAAAAAGACAGTTATATCGCTGATTTAATTCAAGATTCATTGATTTATCCATTCTACGAGTACACTAAAAATAATTTGAATTCGTTAAATTCCTTACATTTTAAACAAAGGAAGAAATGCCGAGTGAAATTCTCTTTGTTCGTTAGAAAAACGTAGACTATCTAAAACATAAAAAAGTTTTATGTCCGTTAAGATAATTTTTATCTTTCCAAAGAAAAACGCCAGGACCTTGACAGCTGGTACTCGTAGAGAGATACAGACTTCATTAAAAACCTTAAAAATAATTTTACTCAGTCTCAAGTCTTCGTTGTCCAATTACACGCTTAAGAAACTTGTTTCCAATTAACACGAAATACGCTATAACCAATAAACTCAACACTTATACACCGCAATTACAACAAAAACCGAAGAACACGAGAAAATGACAGAAAAACCCGTACAATTCGCACCCAATTAGTGAAGTACATTAATTACGATAGCGACTTGTTATCTGCAGACAAGTTATGGAATCTGTCACGTCGGAGGAGATACAATCATGGGGCTTGAAAAATAATGGAGAACCGTTGTAAGTTGTAATGTAGAGCAGGAATGCTGGAACATTACAAGAAGAGTGAAGTTCTTGCCAGTGACGGAGAAGAACCAAATATTTTATTGGGAGAACTTCTTAATGAGGTGTAGTATTCTTTACGAAAGAACGGCAGTGCGCAATAAAAAGTGTGTGATTCTTGACGACAAAGATGCTGCATCAAGTTTGCCAAAAGCTTGATGACTCTCAAAACGAAACAATAGGGGATTCCACCATTTTTACCTTCGGTCACCTTTAGGTAAGGAAGGTATTGTCTTTGGTCAAAAAATTCGGTGGTGAGTTTCTGATGAATAAGCACGTTTTAGGGTCCCTAGAATACGATTTTACTATTTTTACGATGATGTCTGTATGTGTGTGTGTGTGTGTGTGTGTGTGTGTGTGTGTGTGTGTGTGTGTGTGTGTGTGTGTGTGTGTGTGTGTGTGTGTGTGTGTGTATGTGTGTGTGTATGTGTGTGTGTGTGTGTGTGTGTGTGTGTGTGTGTGTGTGTGTGTGTGTGTGTGTCTGTGTGTGACAAAATTTTCTAATGCGATAACTCTAATACTAAAATTCCAAAAATTATAATTCTTTCGTATTCCTCTTCGTTACATCCATGTGAAGAGCTGATTAGATTTTGGTTACAATTGGTCAACCGGAAGTACCATCATTTGAAGATTTTAACAGTTTTTCTTGAAAAAACTGTGTTAAATATCATTTTTTCACATTTAATGTTATAAATATCAAAGAATTATTTATTCTCTATACGATTTGAATGCATTTTATACTTCATATTAAATGGACATAGAGTTAAAAAATTATAAATAAAAAATCTGATGTGGCCAGCACATTACCTTCCGTCAGTTCTATGTATTTTGTAAAAATGTCATACAGAAAGTTCCTTGAAAAAGATTATATTTCTTGTACATTACCTTAAGGCAGTTGTATGTATTTTATACCAAACAGAAACTTTCTAACAAAAGATCCTATATTTCCAGTAAAATTATAACATAAACATACTGTCAACTACACTTGACACTGACACCTTTCAATCAGAATTTTCTATTTTCTTAATGTAGCAGCTGTTTCCAAAGTTATAGCAAAGCTGACTAATATACATGATATTTAATGTCTTTATAATTTTTTAACTCTATGTCCATTTAATATGAAGCATAAAATGCATTCAAATTGTATAGAGAATAAATAATTCTTTAATATTTATAATAACATTAAATGTGAAAAAATGATATTTAACATCGTTTTTTCAAGAAAAACTGTTAAAATCTTCAAATGAGGGTACTTCCGGTTGACCAATTATAACCAAAATCTAATCAGCTCTTCACATGGCTGTAACGAAGAGGAATACGAAAGAATTATAATTTTTGGAATTGTAGTATTAGAGTTATCGCATTAGAAAATTTTGTCACACACAGACACACACACACACACACACACACACACACACATACATACACACACACACACATACAGACATCATCGTAAAAATAGTAAAATCGTATTCTAGAGACCCTAAAACGTGCTTATTCATCAAAAACTCACCACCGAATTTTTTGACCAAAG